>BQNB010050388.1:0-41533 GCA_026074375.1 Tanacetum coccineum | reverse complement strand
CTAAATTGTTGAAAGAAAATTACATTTAAAAAAAACACATAAGCTAAATTAAGCTAAAAATTACAAGAGAGAAAAAAAAGATTTCTTGTGTGTGAGAGGTGAGACCTATTTATAAGCTGTTGAGGAAGATTCTAGGCCTGAGCTCCTCTGTACGCTCCTTTTCATCTGAGCCATCCAATCAAGCAATCATTGAATCACCCTTTTGAGCCGTTAGATCATTTGTGTGTGACAGAGGATTGCCAGCGTGTCATTCTTTAATGTGACATGTTGTGCTTCTTTTGTGAGTAGATTAGCACAAAAACCCATCACTATGTGTGCTTTCACCATTGCTGACATGTGACTTGATCTTGAGTGAGGTGCTTTGATCCTTTGATTTGACTAATCTGTCCTTGCAATCTTGTTAGTGAGCTCATGAATTGACCAATAAAGCCCTCAATTTCCATTTGCCCTTTGTTTTACCCTAGCTAGTGAAACGAAAGTGACGATGAACAGTAAAAAGGGCTTCGCGCCTTTTTACAACTAAAAACGGGTAACATATTTTTTAAACTTTGGGTTAATTGCAAATTTGGTCCTTGTGTTTGGTTTTTCCCATTTGTAGTATAAATTAAGTTTGGAATGGCGCAAGATTGGTCCCTGTGGTTTATAAAAAGAGTGAATGGGCTATGGTTTTGGGCTTATGGATCCGGGTGAGGCCCATTTAGGCTTAGGGACCATTTATGTACTTTTCTGAAAGTTGAAGGGCTTAAATGGAATATGTTGGGTCTTGTTGACTTCTGTTGACAGGATTTGACTGCGAGTTTGACTTTTCTGGCTTCGGCTTTGATTCTTTAGCTTCTTTTTGTACTCTTCTGATTCCCGTGTCCGTGCTTGCCCGTTTTTGACTGTTTTCTTGTGATTTTTGATATATCCGTTCATGCACACACAAAACACAAATACAAGCATATTGTTGCCATTTTTGGTATGTTTTGGGTTTATTTTGGCTATTTTAAACATAAATGGATATGTGTATTTAACACTTATCACTAGCTAAAGATGTTTTAAGTCTAAGATAAGCTAAAACAGATTAATACCTATACCTAATGAACTTGTGCAAGAAAAATCATAAGCTAAAACACACATTAGCTTATCTAAATTTGCAATTGAAAAATGGACTTTTTAAACTTAAAATGAACTTGACAGATTTGATTACCAATACAAAAGTGACCAAAGACTCTTAACCAACAATAATCCTACTGCATTTTGACACCAATTAGAAGCCTAAAAACAACCTTAAAACAATTTTTAGCAAAGATCAAACAAAAACAGTTTGAAAAGATTTAAAAACCACAGATTTGGAAATCTTATAGAAAATGCCTTAAAACTTTGAATTTCCACTTTAAAAACTTTTAAAACAGATTAAAATGACCTAAAAGAGCTTGGTAAAGTTAGATTTATGACCCAAACCAGTTTTAAAACCATTTTGACCCATTTTATACCTTATCCCAAACACTCCTTTAAGATGTCAAAATCTATTTTTAAAGTGATTTAGACTGATTAAAGCCAAGAATTGTAAAAACAGATGATTAAAAATCAATATTAAGCACTAATGAGCAATTTCCAACAGAGAATAAGCACTTAAGATAAGCAAACAAAGATAAGCAGTTTTAAGCTAATTTAGACAGTTTGATATAAAAACATAAACAAAGGATATCTAAGCAACAAATAAGCATAAACAAGCAATAAATAGTAAATACAAGCATAAATAAGCACTACAATAAGCAGACAGTAAATAAGCTAAAAATGAAAAGTTGAACTTACAAAAGCCCTTGCTCTAAACAGGGCAAATAAGTTGATCTACAAGCTCTAGCTTGTCAAAGACAAGCTAGTGAAACCCATAAGCTCATCCATTGCTAGCTTATCATCCAAAAAGAGCTTTTGAGTGATTTTTTAGTGAAAAAGGCTTAAGCTATATAAACTATGGAAAAGTTTATATAGTTTAAGTTAAACAGCTTAAATGACAGATAAAGGAGCTTAAAAGAGATTATCAAACACTTTTTAAAACATAAAAGACATTAACTTAAAAACAAGATTTTAACATAAAAACTTAAATTTCATTCACTTAAATAAAACAGTACAAAGCTTTTTAAATAAAAGTACAATAAACTAAAAACATTAAATATAAGCTGAAAAGACTAAAAACTTAAAAACTAACTAGATAGATGCCATCAAAGGCTTACAATGTCCTATTTATATAGAAAAACTTCAAGGTCTTGGGTCTTGGACTTGTGTTTCTTTACTGAGACAATGGAGAGGTGTGTTTCCTGTATGAGAGAGTCCCAAAGTTCATCAAAGCCATCCATGGGATTGCCAACATGGAATTGGCTTTTTGTGAGTGGGGTTGAGGTTTGAGAGTGATGGTTTTGTTTGTAGGTGCAGTAGTCGAGGTGAGGAAGATGAATGAATAGTACCTTGGGCGGGAAAATTGATTTAGGGTACTGTGTTTAAGAGTTAACGGGGAGTTAGACTCTGTGTTTGTTAAGTTGTTGCATCGTTAGTCCTTTTGGAATAACAATGTTAGTCCTTGAGGACTAACAATGTAAGGTGCTTAAGGACCTTTGGTGTAAATTGGTTAATGGGATAATGGTTTTGGGCTTAGGATTGGGCCGGATAATGATTTGGACTTTTAAAGGGTTTTAAGGCTTATAAGCTTAAAAGGCTTATAAATGATGTCTTAATGGGCTGACCCGACCCATTAAATGGGTACGGGTTGGCCCATTTAAGATTTCTTCGCTTTCGGCTCCGTCTTTGACTTTGACTTTGTTGACTTTGACTTTTTCACGCTCTTTCTATTATGTGCTCAGTTTTGTCCGTTTTGGCTTGATTTTTGTCTTTTTTGTTGATATCCATTACCTGCACAATACAAATGTAAAACACACAAATACAATGTATTTTTGGTATGTTTTTAGTCTTTTAAGCACGTTTTATTAGGTCAAAGGTATGTGTAATTAAGCACATACCAAAATCCCCCAAAATAAGATATTGCCGTGTCCTTACGCAATGCCATAAGTAGACACTTAAGAAAACTAAGAATCTCAATCCCCTCGACTAATTACCTCAAAAAGTAGCTAAGTGTTCATCAAAGGGAATTAAAGACTCATAAGTTTTGAAAAGCTCCGTTTTTACCATTTATAAATCTACACTTATTACCACATATATTTTTGTATTTTTTTTCTTTTTCTTATTTTTTGTATTTTTCATATTAAGCAACTAACTAACATGTTTGACTTTTGTTATTTTTATAACTTTAGGGTCATAGAACAAGACGCACTTTAATCCTAAAATGCCCCAAAAAGGATAAATTCATCGTCCCCGACTTTTCACTTGTCCCAAACCAAGCTTAAAACAAAATCACCGTTAAATATAAGTTAAGATGCTAACACTACTCATATTTGTACCTTGTGAACTTTTCGCTCTCGACAATTATTTCATATTATGTTAGTGTGTTTATTTCGAAATTCAACCATAGATCAACGTTTTGCAAAATTTCTATGTGTCACGTTCTACCCAAAAAGTAATGTGTTTGAAGGCGAGATCATCCCATGTAGCGACTTTCGTCTTGGCACATCCCAACCTTACGGCTAAGTGACCAGGCTTTTGAAGTTCTTCCTGCATTGATTCAATCCACGCATGATGCCATTGCTTCCTTGATGTTCTTTGGTTCAGCTATACTCACGGTAAGTACGATATATACATAAAATCATAACTTAAAACGAAATAGTCTTAGTTCAAAAGCATATTTAAATTTAAGAAAAAGAGATTTTCTCTATATTTATTAAATCACATTTATTACACTTAATATAATTACACATCCATTAAACTAATGAAATCCTCGACCTTTTAGAAGGCTGCAACATCGGTTGTGAGCCGGCAAGATGCAGCAAACTTTTATCAGTCTCGGAGCCTTATTTAGAAGACTGAAACATCGGTTGTGAGCCGGCAAGATGCAGTAAACTTTTATTAGCCCACAGTTTTTATTATTATTATTACCTCGTTTTTCATCATTTTTTTTACACATTATATTACCACGATATAGAGAAAATTTAAGTATAAATTTGAACTAATATCGACTATACTTCAAAAATCGTTGATTTAAGTTTAATTTTCAAAAAGAGAACGTATTATTAGTCCGGTTAGAAGCTTATGTGAGAAAAAAAGCCACAAACTACACTTATGAGCTCTTAAGATTTTCAACTAATCCTTGTTTAGCATCTAACTCATAATTAACTTTATCATTTCTCGTTCGTCGCAAATTTAAAATCTTTTAATAAAAAGATTCGCGAATGCTTAGTCTAAAAGTTAAGGAACAAGCTAGAGCTCAACATGCTCAATCGAGTCAAAATTTATTCTTATTCTACCTAGCAGGAAAGTCAAAATTATGACAAAACACTTATTTTATTTTTGAAAGTTTTTAATTTTTTTAATTTTTTTGGTATTTTGATGGTAAAAACAGGATTACACGAAAAAAATGGTTGCAGGCACAATCAAATTGATAGATCCCCTCTATACTAGAACCGAACATTGTCCTTAATGTTTTAAGAAGGGTCTCTACGCAAATCTAAAGCCATTTATTAAGTATGCTTAAAGATAAACGTTAGTCGATAAGATTTGGATATTGGATTCCCATAATGAAGCTGAGGATTTGAAGCTCGAGTGAACGAAGGACAAAACCACGAGCACGAGAGGCTTCAAAATCCGGGCAATCCTGGACATATAAAAACACAAAACAAAGCACGGAAAATGGAAGAGGCGAGCCTCTCTCACAACACACTTATTCATTACTACTATATAATTATATTAGGATAAGCATGGGTTGCCACCCACGAAGCGCTTGTTTTAGGTCACTTAGCTTGACCCGTCCCCCCATACTTGAGTTGTTCATGGGGGATAGAAATGGAGACATGGAACATCCAAAACACGGATGTCCTCTCCATAAGAGCAAGGAAAAATCTCCATCGGGCTTTCAAAAATTTTAATGACTTTGAAAGCTTTAGAGTCCCGATGAGATAATTTCGGGAGAAGAGAAGTATGAACTCCTTTAGAAGTGAGAATCCCGGGGTTGAAAACTTTTTCCTCATTTTCGGATGAAAACGAGAGTAGAGTTTCAGACCCGGGAACTTCTTTGTGGAAAGGAAGTTCATAAAGAGGAGGATTAAAATCCTCAAGAATTAAAGAAGCATTAGTGGTCTTCTTTACATTCTTTGCACAGTTGGTGACTCGAATAGTGACTTCAAAAAGGTTCTCATGAATGAGTATACCCGGATTAAATACTTTTGTCCCTCGTTATAGGTTAAAGCAAAAAGCATCAACCATCGAAAATCCTCATAGAAACCGAGTGACACTTGGGGGAAGGAAGGAAATCACTTGATCTAGGGGGATTAAGTTCATCAATCAAGAGTTTAGACTCTTTGATTTTATCTTCCTTGGAGTCGAATGGATCATCATAAACATCATCATTATCGAACTCGAGTTCAACAAGATCATCATCATCATATAATGGTGGAGATGAATAATCAAGAGTATGTTCATCGGTGAACATCTCGGGAATGGTATCAACAAGATCGTTATTAGGATCTGCAAGATTAACCTCATCAACTAAATCCTCAAGAATAGAATCCATTTCCTTGGTAGGATCATAGTTAAGCAAATATTATATTTCTCTCAGATCGGATTTGAATATCAAAAGGAAGATCATCATTTCCCGGTGGAAATGTAATAAGAGCGAGTTCATCGGCAAACTCCTCAGTAAAAGGTCCAACTGATCATCAAATTATCCCTCCCCCGGTGGAAATGAATCACTTGCGAGATAAGCTTCGAATTCTTCCCAAATTAACTCACTTTCTTCGAAGGAAGTAATTGTGGGGGAAGAAGAAGACTTGGTTACGGGTTCCGAAATTGGAGTGGGATTGCCACTCAATGGATTGATAACTTCCGGTGAAGTTAAATCGGTATGAGAAGAAAAAGTGGGATTGCCACTTTGATGATTTGTTATCTTTTCATTTGCAAACAAGTCCTCAAGATAATCTTCATGAGAGACATTGTAGATGTCAATCATGTTGATTGATTCTTTTTTAGGCTTGCTAGAATAGCTTGAAGTATCAAATGTCTCTAGTTCAAGATTAATCTTATCGTCACCGTCCATAGAGAATCATTTCTTCTCCATGAACGTACAAATCAAAATCAGAGCGGTCCGTAAGAAAGGTATTCCCAAGATGAGGGGGACTCGAGGATCGCTTTCATAATCAACGATGACTAAAATTCGCAGTGGAATTGTGAACTTTCCAACCGGAACAAAGACATCTCTTGCAATTCCAGCCGGTGTACAAATTGCCCGGTTAGCTAGTTCAAGGGTCATGCGGGTGAAAATAAGCTCGGGTAAACCTAACTTTTTCCAAACCGAGAGTGGCCATCCAAAGTTGATGCAAGCACCTAGATCGGGTCTAGGTCCTTGCACTGAGCTCACTAAAACCACACCCCAAAAGAAAAATGAGAAATTTCCCAGGGTCCTCCAAAGTTTCTCGAGTAACTTTCTTAAGGTTAAAAACGCTGAGCAATTTCATAATGGTGAGTTTGGCAGCTCTAAAGTTTCTCCTTATTGGAAAGGAGACTTTTAAGCATCTTTTGGTATTTCGGGATTAGAACCAAAGCATCAGCAAGAGAGATATTGAAAGTTGTTGAACAAATTGCACAATTTTTAAATTTAGACTTCATCTTTCTCTTGTCCTTTTTTTCCTTATTCATTCTTGAAGGATAAGGGATATTGGGGTGAAGAGGATCCCTTTTGTGCACCACATAGTTCTTTAGAGAAGTAGGTTTAGCTTTTTGGACAAGAGGAGGTGGGACCTTAATGGTATACTCAGCGAGTTCTGGGTCTGTTAAAGTCTCCTCTGTACGTTCATCCTCCTCCAGATTAATGAATGGAGGAGCAAGGAACGAAGGGTATCCATCGAAAAGCATGACCACTTCGGGTGGTCATGGCTTTCAATTCACCTTTCGGGTTAGCAATGGTGTTGCCATAGAGAGATCCCGAACCCGAAGAAGAAGCGGTGTTCATTTGGAAAAAGATAGCCATCATGTTCTTAAGCTCATTGGTTTGGTTAGACATTGAAGCTTGAATCGAAGTTTGCATTTCATTTCTTAACTCATTTTTCACATTGTTAATTTGAGCTTGCATGGCTTTTATATTAACCTCATTTATCTTCTTAATTTTCTCCAACTCACTTAAAGGTACAACTTGATTTTGTTGAATTGGAGCTTGATAAGATGTATCTTGTTTGAAATTGTTTCCTCGATTATATCCTTGAGGTTGGCTAAACCGGTTTTGATTATTTTGCACATTTGGTTGAGCAAAACCCGGTGGTCGAATTTGATTAGCCACACTCGGAGGACGATAACCGAAATTACCCTGATTGTAGTTAACCGCGGCTGCTGAAACGTATCCTTGAATATTATCCCAAAATTCTGGGAAAGTGTTGCCATCGGCGGCGAGACACTGATAATAAGGATGAGCACCACCGCAAGTAACACAAATTTCCTCAACGGCTTTTACGGAAGCTGGAGGTGGGGTTGCTTGAAATTGTTTGAGAATAGCGGTCATGGCGGTAGTCACAGCACTTGTTTGTTGATTTACTGCATGAGTAAGTTTGGCTATCACAGAGGAAGAAGAAGAATTAACATCCCTTGAGAAACAATCGATTTGTTTCATGAATTTTGGACCTTGGATTTGTTTTCGATAATCGTCAACACATCTTGAGTACGTCTTTCCAAAAGATTGCCACCGGCGGCAGAATTCAAAGAATCTTGGTCGGCTGGGTTTAAGGCATTGTAGAAGGTATCAAGTTGATGCAATTCGGTAAAACCATGATGAGGGCATGCACGAAGGAGATCTTTGTAACGGTCCCATGCCTCATGAAACGATTCATCAAAACGTTGTTGAAAGTTGGAAATTTCATTTCGGAGATTTGTCGTTCTGAAGGGAGGAAAGAAATTCATTGAAGAATTTGGAAACAAGATACTTCACAAGTGAAGAATAGAACAGAGGGGTTTCTTTTCGAGCCAACTAACGGGTTGCACCGCAAGAGAGAATGGAAAAAGCATAAGCTTAATCGCCGAATTAGGTCCATCTGTATTTTCTTGTTGGAAGTTATTTTGTTAAACCAAACGAATTTGATCATGAGGATTATTTTTCTCAAGTCGCATAGAATTGTCCCGAATCATCCATAATAATGAACTATCTTGAGCTCGAAATGCTCAGCGAGAATTGGTGGAACCACATTGCCTCTGCATAACCCTCGGTGGGTGCACGTAGCAATTCTGCCATAGTAACTTTTTCGCCATCGTATCTATGGAATATCTTCAAAGAGAAAAAGGTAGTCTTTAACGTCTACGGTTACGACGTTTCGGATTTGAAAGTAGTATGATAGGAGAAGGATCACCATACTAGATTCGAAGAAGAGCGAGTGCGCATGCACTAAATACAAGAACAACACAATATTTTTGGTAACCGGATGTTAAAAGTCCACGGTAGCTCTTTAAACTACGCACAAGAGAGCGGAAGGAATTAGCATGCCGAAGCGATTTAAAAGCGTTCTTCCTTTTTGGACGATGTTCCTTGGATCAAGCCCGCCTTATACCCTCCTTATAGTTTGTAATTCAAAGGTGAGCTGATTATAACGATTAACAACACGATTTATTTTGTTGGTTTTTTAATTTTTGGGTACTTTCAATACTTTAGGAAAAGTATTGTTGGTGTTTTTAATTTTTATAATAAGAAGAAAATATTCACAAACGGAAAATGATAACTTCACAAGGAAGGGTCTTCAAACACTAATCTTCAAACGAAACACGATAATCGTAACACTCCTCCCCGGCAACGGCGCCAAAAATTGACTCACCCACTTAATATATATAAATATAATATATAATATAAATATATAATAAGGATAAGATCAATAATAGAGAGATAAGAGTATTCCATGAGGCTTTTAAAAGATTTACTTTTATCCAAAGCAAAAACCCTTAAAAACCTTCCCGGGTCGTTTCCCGTCGAGGCGTGAATTGAAAATCGAAGTTACGTTCGTGATCGCGTTTTTTAATGATTCAATGACTTTTTGGTTTGGATTCTATTTCTACAATCTAAAATGCAAAAACAAATAAAAGAAACCCTAAAACGAAAGCAATTTAAGCTAAAAACCTAAAAACGATAACGGGATTTAAATCCCGTTCTTTAAAAAACTAAATTTTACAAATTTAACCCTACGAAAGCAAAACTAATTTTTTGACAATCCTAAATGATAAAAGAAATTTTTTTAAAAGATAATTATATTTTTTTGACTTTTATTTAATTTTTTATGAATTAAAAACAGTTTTAATAAAAAAAATAATTAAAAAAACTAAACTAAATGGGAAAATTTTGAAAAATTCCTGAAAAGTAGCTTGAACTAAGCTAATCCTAAGAAAAATAAGTTGGGTGAAATAGCTTAGCAGAAGAAGGGCTTATACTAAAATAGGCTAAAAAAGTTATATTAAAAATAATTAATGTGTGCAAAGTAAAAGCATAAAAGACCCAAGGGCGCTAGTGGTTGTGTGTGGTGTGTGTTAAAACGTTGGTTGAGGTTGGTGAGGTTCAGGGTTCGAGCCTTGCTCACCCCTATACTTTCCTCCCAATTTCCCCAATTTTATTTTATTTTTGCAAATTTTGTTTTAAAGATGAGAAGGAAGCTGGTAAAAATGGTGAAGCCGAGAGAGAGGCGGAGCAGGTGGACGGGGGGGGTGATACGGGGGGGGGGTGGGGGGTGGGTGTGCGGTGGGGGCTAGTTATATGAGTGGATGGTTGGGATAGTGTTGAAGGTGGTCTAGGACGGGACTAGTTTTGTCCTCTATTATCATAGAACACGTTGAGCCTATATTAACGACCTGTCATTACAAGGCGACACATCTCTACGCTAAGCACAGCTCTTCACAGAGTGACAGATTGGCTTAAAAGCTTAAAAGGCAAAATTGTTTATCTTATTTAGAACTAATAAGCACAAACTAAGAGTAATAAGCTAAGACAGATAACTAGCTAAACCTAAAAAGAATTTATAAACAAAAATAAGCAAATAAGATGAGCTAATATTAAGCTTAAATGACAGAATGATCTAAAAGGCTTTTACTTAAATTCTAAACTAAAATAGCTAATAAGCTAGGATAAGCTCTAATCTAAACTAAATAAGCTAAAAACACTTAAACCTATCCTAATAAGCAAGTCTAAACATAAATAAGGCAAATCCAATAAGCCAATAAGCTCAGACAAGCAAATAAGCTTTTGGCCAAAAGTAAGAACCAAACAGCCTATAGGGCACTTTTTGAGCTTATTTTTAAGCTGCTTAATGGATCCTTATGGCTTGGTGACTCATCAAAACTTAAAGCTTATACAATAAGCTTCTAAAATCATCAAAGAGAAATGAGTTTGAAACTCAAATAAGCTATGAAAAAGCTTATTGAAAAGGGCAGTATGTACTGATTCTCATCAGTATGAGCTGAGTTTGATTTTCTTTTTAAAAGACAAATGGCTTTTGCAGCCTTGATTTTAAGCTAGCTAAAGATGTTTTAAGTCTAAGATAAGCTAAAACAGATTAATACCTATACCTAATGAACTTGTGCAAGAAAAATCATAAGCTAAAAAACACTTTAGCTTATCTAAATTTGCAATTGAAAAATGGACTTTTTAAACTTAAAATGAACTTGACAGATTTGAATACCAATACAAAAGTGACCAAAGACTCTTAACCAACAATAATCCTACTGCATTTTGACACCAATTAGAAGCCTAAAAACAACCTTAAAACAATTTTTAGCAAAGATCAAACAAAAACAGTTTGAAAAGATTTAAAAACCACATATTTAGAAAACTTATAGAAAATACCTTAAAACTCACTTAGAGACTTTAAAATTCTTAAAAATAGGTTAGAAAGACTTAAAAGAAGCTTGCATAAGTTAGCTTAGTGACCCAAATAGTTTTTAAACACAATTTGACCCATTTTAGCCCTTAAACCAAACACCCCTTTAAGTTCTCATTAACCATATTCAAGCTTAGTTCAAACTGATTTAAGCCAAAGACTATGAAAAACAGATATCCAACAAGCAATTTTAAGCACTAATAAGCATTCAGAACACAGTAATAAGCACTTAAAATAAGCAAATAAAGTAAGCAGTACTAAATGCTAAACTAGCAGTATTAACTAAAAACTTGAACAAATGAAATTTAAACATCAAGGAAGCATAAATAAGCATTAAACATGAATAATAAGCAACAATAAGCAGTAATAAGCAGTAATAAGCAGATGAACAGTAAATAAGCTAAAAAATGGAAAATGAGGACTTACAAATCCCTTGCTCAAAACAGGGATAAAAGGGCTCTTAGAGAGCTTATCTACAAGCTCTAGCTTGTGTAAAACAAGCTAGTAAAACCCCTATAAGCCCTTCCTTTTCTGGCTTATCTTCTAAATAAGCTTTTTGAGTGGTTTTTGAGTAAAAATGGCTTAAACACTATAAGTTATGGAAAAACTTATAGTGCTTAAGTAAGTAGTAAAACAGATTATGAGAGCTTAACAAATACTTTTAAAACATAAATGGCATTGACTTAAAAAACAGATTTAACATAAAAACTTAATTTTCATTAACTTAATAAAACAGTACAGGGGTTTTAAAATAAAGTACAATAAGCTTAAAAAGACATAAATATAAGCTAAAAACTAAAAACTTAAAAACTAGATAGATCTTAAGGCTTACAAAAGTCCTATTTATATAGAATCACTAAGTCTTGGGTCTTCACTTGTGCTTCTTCTGTGAGTGATCCGTGAGGTGTGTTTGTTGTGTGAGAGTAGTCAAGAACTCATCATAGCCATTCATTTTGAGTGTCACCAAGTTCTTCAATCTCAGCCATCAAATCCTTGTCTTTTCTCTTATCGAATAGGATGATTGAGGATTGCCAACATGGCATTTGGATGTTTATGGGGTGAGTTTTGATGGGATGGTGATGTTTTTGTTGTGGGGTGAAGAAGGTGGGGACAGGGATGATGAATAGTAAAAATAGCGGGAAGGTTTGAAGTGGTGGTTTGTATTGTTTTGGGTGATACAGGGTGAAGATTTAGAGAATTAACACCTTTGGTCCTTCAGTTTATATGGTGTTTGCACCGTTAGTCCTTTTGGACTGACATTGTTAATCCTTAAGGACTAACGACATAAAGGTTAAGGGTGTTGTGGGCTTAACGGAGTTAGGTTTGTTTGGGCCTAGTTAAATGGTTTTGGGCTTATACTTAGGCCGGGTAAGAAAGGGTTTTGGATTTGGACTTTAATAAGTCTTAAGGCTTATAAATTTTGTAAATCAATGCTAACTGGGCTGACCCGGCCCATTAAATGGGTACGGGTTGGCCCATTTAAGATTTCTTCGGATCCGGCTTCGTCTTTGACTTTGACTTTTGTAGACTTTGACTTTGACTAGTTGACTTTGACTTTTGTACGCTCTTTCCATTCCGTGCTCGGTTTTGTCTGTTTTGGCTTGATTTTTGTCCTTTAGTGAATATCTGGTATGTGCTTAAATACACATACCATTTTCCATGAAAAACGGACTTAAATGACCAAAAACAGACAAAAACTACCAAAGAAATGTTTGTTTTGCATTTGTATTTTGCAGGAAACGAATATCACACAAAAGGACGAAAAACGAAGTCAAAACAGAAAAACCGGACTCGGAATGGAAAAGCAGAAAAAGACAAAGTCAAAGTCCAAGCCCAAGTGTAGAAAAGTCAACCTAAGTCAACCCCGACAAACCCGAAGCCAAAAAGTCAAGAAAAGTATGTTTAGGGACTAAAACTTGTAAATCCCTAAACTTATATTTAAAAGAAGAAAAGAAGGAAATGAAGACAAGGGCCCAAACTGCCAATTTGTCAAAGATAAACCACAAGGGGCAAAGCTGCCAAAAGGAAAGAGTTATAACACACAAGGACGTGTGATGCAATTCCATTTATAACCTTTGGGGACTGAAACTGCCAAATCCCCAAACCTTTAACACCACAAAGACAACCTTGCACATCCATATAACTACGAGTGGCCACCTTGCCAATTACCCAAACCCGCCCCTGTCATTTCCTTTCTTTATAACTCTTTTTCCCGCACCTTTTCAAACCCAAACCAAGTCCGGGATTTTCTTCCTCTCTTTTACCCTGCAACCCACACCACCCCATGGACAAACTCTTTCCCCCTCCTCCCTATCTTTCCACTAAAATAGAGCTTTGCCATGTTGGCAATCCATAAATCCACCAAAGTCATCAAAGGGTTGAGAATTGTCGGCTTGGAGGGCAAGAAATTTAGAGGGCCAGGATCATTGTGACTTTGCACTCTCACAACAAAAACAGTGTGTTTGTGTGTCAAGAAACAAACACACTTGCAAGAAGCCAAGACCAAGTGAACCCTAGTCGTTTTTCACTATATAAGCAATGTAAAGCCCTTGAGGCCAACAAGTAGTTTTAATATAGTTTTAAGTGTAGTTTTTTTAGAGTTTAAAGTTTTAGTTTTCAGTTTAAAGTCTTTATTGTACTTGTACTTCATTTTTAATGAAAATTCAGTTCCTTTAATTTTTTGTGTTCTAAATTGTAAAAGTCTCTTAAAACCTTTTAAGCTTTCATTTAAGCCATCTCCATAAACTGTTTTCAAAACTATTTTACAAAAGTTTAAGGGAAATTTAAAAGAAAGCGACAAAGTACTGTTGGATTGAATCAAGTATGGAGGAATAAGCAGAATTGGATGGCGTATTGGTTTTAGCTTAGTTTAAGCTTATTTATAAGCTGTGGGTAGGACTTAGAGCTTATTAGGTCTCCAAAAATCCTTTTTTGAGCAAGGATTAAAGGTACCAATTTCTTGTTAAATTTTGCTTATTACTGTAGCATAGCTTATTTTTTAGCTTATTACTGTTCTATTTGTGCTTATTAATGTTTATTTAAGTTTAAATATGCCTTGTAGTTAATTTTCTTTCACTTACTTTCAAATTGCTAAAAACTGTCCAAAATAGCTTAATCTGTCACTACTATTGTCCATTTAAGAGCTTTATTTTTTGTGAGCTTTTACTTGTTATTGTCTTAATAGAGTGCTTAGTAGTGAAGTTTTACAAAATTAAGTTACTAAAGCAAGCTCTTTTGTTATTAAGTGATTATTAAGAAATTTAAAGGGGTTTTGGTAAGAACAAAAACGGGTAAAAAAATGTTTTTTTATGGGTGTGTCATTAAGCTAGATTCAACTTAAGTGTTAAGCTTCCATGATGCTGTATTTAAAAAGTTTTTTAAGTTGAAAGTTTGTTTTTTCAAAGTTTTTCTAAGTCATTTTTTAAACTGTGGGATTTTAAAAAGCTACAAGTGCTTATTTAGATAAGCACTTGGGATCTTGAGTTTTAAGTTCAAAAAGTGTGTCTTTGTGAGTTTAAAACAAGCTGTCAAAATCCCTGAGTCATTTTGACTTTGTTGAGTCAAATCCACCAAAGTTAAGTGTGCAATTTTTTTTAGCAAAAAGTCCCTTTTTCACTCTTAAAAAATCACATGTTGAATGTGTTTTTGTGATTTCTTAAAATTGGTGCACAGATCATGTCCTTGAGTACTTATGATGTTTTTAACTTATTTTTTGAGTTTTGAGCTTATTTGACATCTTTTAAAAAGCTGTCAAAAATAAGCCCTAGTGTTTAGCATAATCTCCCCTGTGCAAAGGGTTGATTTTGTTAATGCTTCCTTTTCTTAGCTTTTAGTGAACTCAAGCCCAGATTTTGCTTATTTTGTGAGCCCATAAGCCTCTTAATAAGCCCTCTAAATCTCAGCCCTTAAAAAGCTTATTTGGTAGCTTATTTTTAAGCTAGAATTAGCCCTCTCACTGTTTTTGTTAGGCCTAGTGTAGGGATTGCTTATTTTTACTCTTGGCTTATTCAGCTTATTTCATAAGCTTAATTGTGTTCCAAATAGCTTTTTAGGATAATGTGTTTTCCTTGCTTATTTAGAGTAACAGTTAGTGCCATTTTGTCTTTAAGCTTGTTTTAGAGTCTGTCAAGCTTAAGCCCTTTTTGAGCTTATTTAGTTGTCACTTTTTACCTTTTTAGTGCTTATTTAAGAATGGTAGGATAATTCTTTTTAGCTTTTCAGTTTAGATTTTAGCTTAAGTATCCAAAAAGACTTAGCATTTTTTTGCCTTTAAGCTAAACTTTAAGTTTCTGTCGTTTTAAAAGCTGTTTATCAGCTTATTTATAGCTTTTCAAAAAAAGTTGTAGTTGAGAAAGTTGTTAAGCCCCACGAGCTTAACAACTTTCATTCACAAAGTTTTCCAAAAAAAAAAGAAAGGAGACAAGGGGTTACCCGGGTGAGCAAGACTCGAACCCGGGTCTCTACCCTCGTACACCTTTCTTTTTACAACACATACCGCTGCGCCCTTGGGACTTTTTCGTTATAGTCCCAAGGGCTTAGTTATTTATAGACATTTTGGCTTTGTAAGCCTATAAGCTGTTACAGCTTATTTGCGAGCTTATTAATAAGCAAAATTTTTGTTTCTATTTTCGTATTTAGTCATAGGGAAATATTTTTAGTAAAATTTCAGAATTTTAAAAAGCGTTTATTAATTTTTTACAATTAATTTCGTTTTAAAAGTTTTAAAAAATTCATAAAAATACAAAAATTATCAAAAAAATATTTTTCTTTTTTAGAAAATTTTCTTTAGTCATCTAGTTTGTAGGAAAAATATAAAAATTTTCGTAGGGTCATTTTTACATCTTTTTGCTTTTTAAAGAACGGGTCCGGGTGCGGTTTTTTGTCTTGACTCGTTTTTGGGTCAAACGAACTCCGTTTTCGGTCTAGTCTTTTTCATTCTTCGTTATTTGTTCCTAGGAGTAGTTTGAATGGTCAAAAATTTCTTCGTAGGGTTAATTTTAAAGATTTTAGGTTTTTCCCCCTTTGTTCGGGGTCCGTGCTCTCGTTTTCTAGCTTAATTTCATAATTTTTAGGTTTTTCTTAAACGTTTTTGTTTGTTATTGTTTAATTTAACTTTCCACACTCTCAAATCATTTTTCTCATTCAAACTCCAATCTTCCGACTGTATCGATTCTCCAGTCCAGCCTCGTTGGGGATAAACGACCCGGGAACATTCTATACTACTTCTCGGTTTTATTGATCTTGTTGATTTTTAGACTTATATATATTTTATATTTTATCATATATTATATATTTAGTATAAAATCGACCGATCAATTTTTGGCGCCGCTGCCGGGGAGGCTGTGATACCGACTATCGTTGCTGTTGATCATTTGTGTTTGAAGCTGTGAATATTTTCTTTTATAAACATATAAAAAATACAAAAATATTTTTCATTTTCTTTTATTAGTATAATTATCAGATAAAAACCAAAGAAAAACCAAAAATATAAAAACATTGTCCATAAAAAGAAATAAAATTCACAAATTGGTAAAAATACCAAAATATAATATTCTCAACTGAGGTATTATCATAATAACTTCCGGTGAACTTGTTGGTTCCCAACTCAACAGAAATTAAAAAACTTGCATTTGTTGTCTCTTACAACGTACGGCTCACCTTGAAAAGTTAAACAAACTATAAAGTGGGTATAAGGAGGGTTGTTCCGAGGAACTACGACCCGAAAGGAGAAATAAGCTTCGCGCTATTCCTACTCCTCCGCTCACCTGTGCGTTTATCTTTTTGAGAGCTACCGTGAAGTAAGTAGATTATTTGGTTGAAGTTGTCTTATCTCATTGTCCGGTAAAATCAATTGTGAATAAATCATTGAAAAACCAAAAAAAAAAAATTAGTGTAAATTTTCTTTTTATATTTCTATTTTGTGCATGCGCACTCGTTCTCAAGCCCGTAGACGTCGACAACCACAAGTCCGACAAACTTCTGTTGAATCATCCAATCTTGAGAAACCTGATAATCCTCCCATAGTTACGATGGCTGATAATCGTACTATGGCGCAACTGCTCGAAGCACCCACCGAGGGGTACGAGGATGCGATAGTTATTCCGGAAATCACCGCGAATAACTTTGAGATCAAGCATGGTCTTCTGAATCTTGTCCAAAACAAGCAATTTTTTGGAAATGATAAAGAAGACCCACATGCTCACATCCGTTATTTCAACAAGATCACTTCTACGATGAAGATTCCGAACGTACCAAATACGTCGGTTAAACTTATGCTTTTCCCGTTTTCTCTCGAAGGGGCAGCCCGGATATGGCTGGAAAAAGAACCCCCTCGGTCGATTGAAACATGGGATGATCTTGTTTCGAAATTTATTAACAAATTCTTCCCTCCCTCTAAAACGACAAATCTCAGAAATGAAATCACGAGATTTCAGCAAAAAATTTGATGAGACGTTTTATGAGGCTTGGGATCGTTTCAATGATCTTTTAAGGGGATGCCCTCATCATGGGTTTTCAGAATTGCATCAACTCGATACATTCTATAATGCCCTAAACTCAATTGATCAAGATTCATTGAACTCTGCTGCCGGTGGTAACTTCTTAGACAAAATGCCTCGAATGTTTTTAAAAATCATCGAGAGCAAGTCTAAGTTATCGTCAATCAAGACCAGTTGTTGTAGCTAAAATGAAGTACAAGCTCTTCCACCACCAGCATCTCATCTGATGTTGCTAACCAAAGACATGGTTTCGGCAATTAATTCTCGGACAGAAAAACCAAACCCCAGCTTCCGCCCCCGTAAAAGCGGTTGAACAAAGTTGTGTAACTTGTGGGGGAGGTCATTCTTATCAAAACTGTCCAGCCACTAACAGCAACATTTACCATGACAATATCCAAGAGTATGTGTCCCCACCCATGCGGCCAATTTCAACCAACTAATTCCTGGTTTACGACCTCCAAATGGTCTCAAATCAATTCGACCTCCTGGTTTTTCCCCCATTCAGAATCCTCATTAAAAACAAATAGTCAAAACAATTTCAATCGAGGGAAATAACTTCAATCAAAATACAGAAGGACACAATGTCCACCAAGTTCAATTTATCGACCGCCGTCAAACAACCAGTAGCACACAAGGACCAGCTCCACAGACACACGGTGTGTCAAAAACATATTTTGAAAGAAGTCCACAGCCAATGATGCAGTGTTGAGAAACATGCAAAACCAAGTCAAAACCTGCAATCCCAAATGGCCAAATTTGACTGACATGCATTCAAAATTTGTTACTAGCTAATACAGCTTCTACTCCGGTTTCAGAACTCTTCCTGGTAACACTGTAACCAACCCAAAGGAAGATTTAAAAGTATCACCTACCCGAAGTGGTGTTACCATCCAAGATTCTAAAGCTTATCATGACCCGAGGTGACAAAGGACACGATGCCTACTGCTAATAACGGAAGCACCAAAGACGTCCAACCTCCTGTTGTTCAAATTCAGTCTCGTAATCCAAATCCTGAAAACCAAAGGTCTCCTGTTGTTGTTCCTGTTGTTACTCCAATCCTAACGCATCAATTCATTTTCCCCATCAAGAATAAAATGATGAAAGGCTCCCTTCCTTCGCAAGGAAAAAGTCTAACGACCAAATCGATAAATTCTATGAATCTTTTAGAGATTTGAGTTTTGAGATTAGCTTACCGAGCCTGATGCTCATGCCTAAATTTGCTTCGACTTTAAAATACTAATTGAAACAAAGAAAAATTGACGAATTGCAAGAACTCCTTTGAATGAGAACTGTTCACTCATCCTCAACAATTACCAAAGAAACTTGGAGACCCTGGCCGATTTCTGATTCCATGTGAATTAACATGTAAAAGATTACTACATACAACGCATTGGCCGATCTTGGTGCAGCATTAATCTCAAGACCTTATTCTGTATGGAACAATCTATCTCTTCCTGAATTGACCCAACCCATGACACTAGAACTAGCTGACCGTTCGATCACTAAACCGATCGGTATCGCTGAAGATGTCTTTGTAAATGTGGGAAAATTCCAATTTCCAGCTGACTTCGTGGTTGTTGATTTTGAACCAGACCCCCGTAGTACCTTTAATTCTCGGGCGATGTTTCTTGAAAACGAGTCATGCTTTGATAGATGTTTATGAAGGTGAGATTACCCTTCGTGTTGGCAAGGAAGCCATCACATTCAATCTGGACCAAACTTCAAAATACACAGCTGATTACAACCATATGACGGTAAAACAAAATCGACGTCATTGATATTGCTTGTGATAGTTTCTCAATAAAAAAAAAAAATAAAAAAAAAGAGGTCCCTAGGATATTCAAACGTGATCGCGAGAGGCAATCCCACTCCATAATTGAGCCAATTGTTTCAAACACTGCTTCTCCAACTCTCACTCCTTTTGGGGACAGTGATTTTCTTTTATTTGAAGAAGCAGATTCGTTTCTTGCTCTAGAAGATGATCCAACTTCATCTGAAGTTGATCCAACTTATCAGGATCCTGAGGGGGACATCCTACTTCTAGAAGCAATTTTGAACAGTGAACCACCCCTCCTCCCAAATCAAGAACAATATCTGCCTGAGTTGGAAAGAAACTCAAACTCTATGATGAAAACCGTTGAATCCTCCGTTGAAACCTCCCGAGGTTGAACTCAAGGAACTGCCACCCCATCTTGAATACGCATTTTTAGAAGGTGACAACAAGTTGCCTGTCATAATTGCTAAAGACTTAAAAGATGAGGAAAAGGCAGCTCTTCTCAAGGTTCTCAAGTCCCACAAGCGAGCCATCGCTTGGAAACTCTCCGATATAAAGGGTGTTAGCCCAGAATTTTGTACTCACAAAATTCTAATGGAAGAGGACTACGAACCATCATGCAAAGTCAAGAAGGTAAACCCAAAAATCCACGACGTTAATCAAGAGGAGGTTGAAAAACTGCCTTGACGCTTGATTGATTTACCCATCACTGACAGCCCGTGGTAAGCCCTGTACACGTGTACCAAATAAAGGAGGCATAACCGTCATCACGAATTGATGAAATGAACTGAATTCCTACTCGA
Source organism: Tanacetum coccineum (assembly GCA_026074375.1). Classification (NCBI taxonomy): domain Eukaryota; kingdom Viridiplantae; phylum Streptophyta; class Magnoliopsida; order Asterales; family Asteraceae; genus Tanacetum; species Tanacetum coccineum. Next base: position 21,483 of record BQNB010050388.1, on the reverse strand, counting down.
TTGTCACGGATGGCGAGTAGTATTAGATACAGAAAGTCCTAATGAAGCACCCAAAAGATCACTTCCATTACCCTTATGGACCAAATGCTCGAAAGACTAAGAGCCAGGGAGGGGGAAGGGCAGAAAGGCAAGGAAGGAGGGGAGAGGTGAAGATGGAAAGGGGAGGAGGTAGGGGGAAAGCAACAGGGCGGAAGGGGCCAAGGGGAGGGGAGCCGAGGAGTGGGGGGAGGAGAAAGTGCTAAAAAAGGTGGGGGGGAAGGTAGGAGATGGGAATATAGATGGGAGCAGCGAGGGAAGGAGAAGCAAGGAAACAATACTACTGTTTCCTCATGGCTTCTCGGTTATTCAGATCCAAATTGACCCAAAAGATCAAGAAATACAACCTTTACTGCCCAAACGGAACTTTCGCCTATCGTTCGCCATACCTTTTGGCTATGCAATGCTCCGTGTAACCATTCCAACGATGTATGATGGGAATCTTCCACGATATGCTTGAAAAAATGATGAAGTTATTTATGATGCTTTTTCGGTCTTCGGGGACTCTTTCTCTACGTGCCTATCCCATTTAGAAAAAATGTTGAAGCGGTGTGAAGACACCAATTTGTCTTTGAACTGGGAGAAGAGCCATTTTATGGTGAAGGAAGGCATCGTCTCGACACAAAATTACTAAGTCGGGGACTTGAGGTTGATATAGCTAGGTTGAAGTATAGCTAAACTCCCTCATCCGACTACTTGGCAAAGGTGTCCGTAGTTACTTGGGCACGCCGGTTTTTATCCGACGATTCCATTCAGGACTTCTCAAAAATTGCCCGTTCCTCTGACTCATTTGCTTAAAAAGAAATTCCATTTTTTCTTTCTCTGAAGAGTGTATCGATTCCTCTTAATACACTCAAAAGAAAATTGACTGAGGCCGATCTAATTGCTCCGACTGGGACTTTGCCCTTTCAAAATGAGAGTGCTATGCTAGCGACTTCGCACCTTGGGGCAGTCCTCGGGCAAGAGAAAAAAAACAAGCAATTCCAACCTATAGCACTATGCTATCAGACTATGAACGAGGCTCAAACTCACTACACTACTACCGAAAAGGAATTACTTGCCGTAGTGTATGCTTTGAGATAATTCCGGTCAAATCTGTTGAGTCCAAAAGCATGTGTATACTGACCAATCAGCCATCAAGTTATTCTCTTTGCCACGAAGGATGCTAAGGCAAGACTCATGCGTGGATCCTATTGCTCCAAGAATTGATATTGAAATTCGAACAAAAAAAGGAGCTAGAATCTCGCCGCCGATCATCGTCCAGACTTGAAACCCTCATCAAACAACTCGAGAACAAAGAAATCAATGAAGCTTCCTCTCGAAACTCTTGTTCTGTTGCTCTTACAAGATCGAAGTACCCCATGGTTGCAGATTTGCAAACTACATCGGGGACATTCGTTATCAAGGGAATGACATCCCAACCAAAAAAATAAATTCTTCAAGGAAGTCAAACACGATTTCAGGTATGATCCTTCCTGTTTAAGATCTTCTGATCAGGTGATAAGACTTGTGTTTCTGGGCAAAAGCTTTAGACATTCTCAAAGCTTGCACAGTGGACCTACTAGGGGACACTATGGTGCCAATTACACAGCAAAGAAAGCTTCGATTCAAGATTCTATTTGGCCCACCATCTACAAGGATGCACATCGACGTTGTCACCCGTTGTGTAACAATTTTGTCAACGTCAAGAGAAAAATTACGCAACGTGATGAGATGCACAAACTCCATCCAAGTTTGGCGAAATCTTTGACAACGGGGCATTGATTTTATGGGGCCTTTCCGTCTTCAAGAGGGAACAAGTACATACTCGGCGTGTTGACTACTTTGTCCAAATGGGTTGAAACAAAAATCCTCCCCACCAATGAGTCCCTAGTTGTTATTTGCAAATTTTTAAAAACTCTCTTTTCTCGATTTGGTGCCCCCCGAGCTATCATAAGTGATCGCGGAACACCACTTTTGCAATGACCAGTTTACAAAGGTCATGCTTAAGTAGGAGTACACTCACCGTCTCTCCACCGCGTATCACCCACAAACAAGTGGGCAAGTTGAGGTGTCAAATCGTGGTTTAAAGCGTATTCTTGAGAGAACCGTGGGAGAAAATCGTGCCTCCTGGTCGGATAAACTAGATGATGCTCTATGGGCCTTCCGCACAGCTTACAAAACACCCATCGGGTGTACTCCATATAGTGTACGGGAAGGCATGTCATCTTTCGGTCGAACTGGAGCACAAAGCCTACTAGGCCCTCAAGCATACAAACTTTGATATCAAAACAGCGGGTGATCACAGAAAAGTTCAACTCAATGAACTTAATGAACTTCGTGATCATGCCTATGAAAACTCTTTGATCTATAAAGAGAAAACCAAGAGGATCCATGATGCTAAGATTAAAAACCGCGTTTTCAACGTTGGTGATCGTGTCCTCCTCTTTAACTCTAGACATCCTCTCAACAACAAACAACGAGGAGGGAGGAAAATGAGAGAGATGTCCTAGAGTTGAAGAGAGGACACGATCACCAACGTTGAAAAAAAACGCGGTTTTAAATCTAAGCATCATGGATCCTCTTGTTATCTCTTTATAGATCAAAGAGTTTTTCATAGGCATGATCACGAAGATCATTAAGTTCAATAGTTAACTTATCTGTGATCACCCGCTGTTTTGATACAAATTTTTATGCTTGAGGGCCCAGTAAGCTTTGTGCTCTAGCTCGATCGGAAGATGACATGCCTCCCGTACACCTAACTAGATGGAGTAACCCCGATGGGTGTTTTTGTAAGCTGTGCGGAAGGCCCAAAGAGCACAATCTAGTTTTCCGACCAGGAGGCACGATTTCTCCCACGGTTCATCTCAAGAATAACGCTTTAAACCACGATTTGTACACCCTCCATACTTGCCCACTTGTTTGTGGTGATACACGTGAGAGACGATGAGTGACTCCATACTTTAAGCGATGACCTTTGTAAACTGGACAGTTGCAAAAGTGTTCCGCGATCACGTTATGATAACTTTCGGGGCACCAAATCGAGGAAAAAGAGAGTTTTTAAAAACTTGCAAACAACTCGGGCATCAATGGTGGGGAGACGCTTCGTTTTCAAACCCATTTTGACAATAGTCAACAGCGCTCGAATATGTACTTGTTCCCTCTTGAGACGGAAACGGCCATAAAATCAAGCCCCAGTTTTCTAAGATTTCGCAAAACTTTTGGATGGAGTTTTTGTTGGCATCTCATCACGTTGCGTAAAGTTTCCCTGACGTTGACAATGTCACAACGGTGACAACGTCAGGGCATCCTTGTAGATGGTGGGCCAATAGAATCCTGAATCGAAGACCTTTCTTGCTGTGTAATTGGCACCATAGTGTCCCCCAGTAGGTCCACTGTGGCAAGCTTTGAGAATGTCCAAAGCTTCTTGCCCAGAAACACAACGTCTTATCACCTGATCAGCACAGATCTTAAACAAGAAGGGATCATCCCAGAAATAATGTTTGACATCCTTGAAGAATTTATTTTTTTGATGGGATGTCATTCCCCGTGATACGAATTTCCCACCATGTAGTTTGCAAATCTGCAAACCATGTACTTCGAATCTTGAAGAGCAACAGAACAAAATTTTCCGAGAGGAAAGCTTCATTGATTTCTTTGTCTCGAGTATGTCTTGATGAGGGTTTTCAAGTCTGGACAGATGATCGCGGCGAGATTCTCAGCTCCTTTTTTTGTCTCGAATTTCAATACCAAATTCATGAAGCAAATAGGATCCACCGCAATGAAGTCTTGCCTTAAGCATCCTTCTTGGCAAAGAGAACTTGATGGCATAATGGTCATTAAACACTATGCCTTTTTGGACTCAACAAGATATGACCGGAATTTCTCAAAGCATACACTGACGGCAAGTAATATCCCTGTTTCGTTAGTAATGTAGTGTAGTTTGAGCCTCGTTCATAGTTCTTGCTAGCATAGTGTATAGGTTGGAATGCTTGTTTGTTTTTCTTTTGACCGAGACTGCCCGCCAAGTGCGAAGTCGCTAGCATCGCACATCATTCAAAGGGCAAGTCCCATCGGGAGCAATTAGTATCGGAGCCTATCAGTCAATTTCTTTTTGAGATTAAAGGAATCGTTACACTCTTCAGAGAAAAAAATGGAATAACTTTTTTAAGCAAATGAGTCCATATGAACGGGCATTTTTTGAGAAGATCCTGAATGAATCGTCGGGTAAAAACCAGGGTGCCCAAGGAAACTAAACTACGGACAAACACCTTTGACGTATCGGATGAGGGAGTTTAGCTATTACTTCGACCTTAGCTCTATCAACCTCAAGTCCCGACTTAGAAATTTTGTGTCCGAGAACAATGCCTTCCTTCACCATAAAATGGCTCTTCTCCCAGTTTAAAGACAAATTGGTGTCTTCACACACCCGCTTCAACTTTTTTCTAAATGGGATAGGCAAAACGTATAGAAAGAGTCCCCGAAGACCGAAAGACTACCCATAAATACTTCCATCATTTTTCAATCGATATCGTGGAAGATTGCCATCATAACATCGTTGAATGTACCCGAGCATTGCTTAGCCCCAAAAGGTATCGACTATAGGCGAAAGTTCCGTATGGGCAAGTAAAGGTTGTCTTTTCTTGATCTTTTGGGTCAATTGGTATCTGAAAATAACCCGAGAAGCCATCGAGGAAACAGTAGTATTGGTTTCCTGCTAGTCTTTCGAGCATTTGGTCCATGAAGGGTAATGGGAAGTGGTCCTTTCGGGTGGCTTCATTAAGCTTTCTGTAATCAATACATACTCGCCATCCCGTGACCAATCGAGTAGGAATCAGTTCATTTTCATCATTCGTGATGACGGTTATGCCTCCTTTCTTTGGTACACAGTGTACCGGGCTTACCCACTGAGATGCTGCAGAGATGGTGTAAATCCAATCCACTTCAAGGAGTTTTCTCAACCTCCTGTCGTTGATAACGTCGTGGATTTTGGGTTTACCCTTCTCTGACTAATGCATAGATGGTATCGTAGTCTCTTACCATTAGAATTTTTGTGAGTACAAAATTCTGGGCTAACAACCCTTTATATCGGAGAGTTTCCAAGACGATGGCTCCTTGTGGGACTTGAGAACCATAAGAAGAAGCAGCCGTTTTCCCTCATACTTTTAAGTCTTTAGCAATTATGATAGGCAACTTGTCGTCACCTTCTAAAAATGCTTATTCAAGATGGGTGGCAGTTCCTTGACTTTTGTTGTGTTCCCACTCGGGAGGTTCCTACAACGGAAGATTCAAAACAGGGTTTTAACTACCATCATAGAGTTTTGAGTTCTTTCCCTAACTCCGGCAGATATTGTTCTTGATTGTTGAGGGGGGGGGTGATCACTGTTCAAAATTGCTTCAATTAAGTAGGGATGTCCCCCTCATGACCTGAAAGTTGGATCAACTTCAGATGAAGTTGATCATCTTCTAGATCAAGAAACGAATCTGCTCTTCAAATAAAAAAAATCACTGTCCCCTAGAAAGGAGTGAGATTTGGAGAAGCAGTAAAACAAAGGCACAAAAATGGAGTGGGATTGCCACTCGCGATCACGTTGGAAAATCCTAGAAAAACCTCTTAGATACCATCACAATGCCATATCAATGAACGTCGATTTTGTTTTACCGTCATAATGGTTTGTAATCAGCTTGTATCTCTTAATTTGGTCCAATTGAATGTGATGGCCTCCTTGCCAACACGAAGGGTAATCTCACTTCATAAACACTATCATAGCATGACTGGTCTTCAAGAAACATCACCCCAGAGAATTAAAGGTACCCTCGGGGGTCTGGTTCAAAATCAACAACCACAGAATCAGCTGGAAATTGGAATTTTTCACCACATTACAAGACATCTTCAGCGAAACCGATCGGTTTAGTGATCGAACGGTCAGCTAGTTCTAGTGTCCATGCGGTAGGGGGTCAATCAGGAATAGATAGATTGTTCCATACAGAATAAGGCAAGATTAATGCTCGCACCAAGATCGTCCAATGCGTTGTATGTAGTAATCCCTTAAAATTCACAAAATGGAATCAGAAATCGGCAGGTCTCCAAGTTCATTGGTAACTTTGAGAATGACCGCTGAAACAGTTCTCATTCAAAGGAGTTTCTGCCAATTCTCCCAATTTTCTTTGATTCCATTAAGGTTTTTAAAGTCGAAGCAAATTTAGGCATGAGCATCAAGGCATCGGTAAAGCTAATCTCAAAAACTCAATCACTAAAAGATTCATAGAATTTATCGATTTTGGTCGTTTAGCTTTTTCCTTGCGCCTTACATCAATTCTTCATGAAGGAAAGGATTGATGCTTTAGGAATTGGAGTAAACAACCGAACAACAACCGAGCAACATAATGGTTCAGAATTTGGATTACGAGACTAATTGAACAACATGATGGTTGGACGTCATTTTGCTTCCGTATATTAGCAGGAGGCATCGTGTCCTTTGTCCACCTTCGGCGTCATGATTAAACTGCTTTCGATCCTTGATGGTAACACCACTTTCGGGTAGTGATACTTTTTCAAATCTTCCTTTGGGTGGTAACAGTGTTACCAGGAGAGTTGCCAGAACCGAAGAAGAAGCTGTAATAGCATTAACAAATATTGAAAGCATGTCAGTCAAATTTGCCATATTGGGATTGCAGTTTTTTGACCTTGTTTTGCATGTTTCTCACACTGCATCATTTGCTGTGACATATACTTTCAAAAATCTGTTTTTGACACACGTGTGTCTGAGAGCATGGTCCGTGATGAGCTACTGTTGAATGACCTGAAAAAGGTCGAATAATCCTGACCTTGGTTGACATTGTTTTCCTCTGTTTGGATTAATTATTTCCTCGATTGAAAATTGTTTTGACTATTGCATGAGGATTCAGAAAGGGAGGTAAAACCAGGAGGATCGAATTTGATTTGAGAACCATTGGAGGTCAAACCAGAATTAGCTTGGTTTGAAATTGGCCGCAGCGGCTGGACACATACTCTTGGATATTGTCATGGGTAAATGATAGCTATTAGTGGCTTGACAGTTTTGATAAGAATGACCTCCCCACAAGTTACACAACTTTGTTTCAACCGCTTTTACGGGGCTGAAGCTGGGGTTTGTTGGTTCTTTCTGACGAGAATTAATCCGAACCATGTCTTTAGTTCACAACATTCAGATGATACTGCTGGGGTGGAAGAGCATGTACTCATATTAGCTACAACAACAATGTTCTTGATTGACTTACCTTTGACTGTTGCTCTCGATGAAATTTAAACAATCTCGAGGCATTTTGTCTAAGAAGTTACCACCTGCAGCAGAGTTCAATGAATCTTAATCAATTGAGTTTAGGGCATTATAGAATGTATCGAGTTGATGCAATTCTGAAAACCCATTATGAGGGCATCCCCTTAAAAGATCATTGAAACGATCCCAAGCCTCATAAAACGTCTCATCAAATTTTTGCTGAAATCTCGTGATTTCATTTCTGAGATTTATCGTTTTAGAGGGAGGGAAGAATTTGTTAATAAATTTCGAAACAAATCATATCCCATGTTTCAATCGACCGAGGGTTCTTATTTCCCAGCCATATCTGCTGCCCCTTCGAGAGAAAACGGAAAAGCATAAGTTTAACCGACGTATTTGGTACGTTCGGATCTACATCATAAGACGTGATCTTGGTGAAAAAACAGAAGAGAGCATGTAGGGTCTTCTTAAGCATTTCCAAAAATTCATTTTTTGGACAAATTCAGAAGACCTTCTTGATCTCAAATTATTCGCGGTGATTTCCGGAATAACTAAAGTCCTCCTCGTACCCCTGTGGGTGCATCGATCAGTTGCGTCACCATAGTACATTATCAGCCATCCGAACTAGGGAGATTATCAGGTTTTCTCAAGTATTGGAGATTCAACAGAAGTTTGTCGGACTTGTGGTTGTCGACGTCTACGGGCTTAAGAACGAGTGCGCATGCACAAAATAGAAATATAAAAAGAAAATTTACACAAATTTTTTTTTTTGGTTTTTCAATGATTTATTCACAATTGATTTTAACTAGGACAATGAATAAACAACTTCAACCAAATAATCTTACTTACTTCACGTATGCTCTAAAAAGTAAACGCACAGGTGAGCGTAGGAGTAGGAATATCGCGAACTTATTTCTCCTATCGGGTCGTAGTTCCTCGAACAACCACCTTATAATACCCACTTTTATATTTTTTGTTTAACTTTTCAAGGTGAGCCGTACCGTTGTAGAGAGACACAAATGGCAAGTTTTTTAAATCTTTTTTGTTTCGAGTTGGACCAACAAGTTCCCGAAGTTATTATGATAATACCTCAGTTTAGAATATTATATTTGGTATTTTTTACCATTTGTGAAATTTTATTTCTTTTATGGACAATGTTTTTTATATTTTATTGGTTTTCTTTGTTTTTATCTGATTAATTATACTAATAAAAAGAAATGAAAAATATTTTTTGTAATTTTTTATATGTTTTTATAAAAGAAATATTCACAAGCTTCAACACCAAATTATCAACAGCAACGATAGTCGGAATCACAGCCTCCCCGGCAGCGGCGCCAAAAATTGATCGTCGAATTTTAATACTAAATATAAAATATATGATAAAATATAAAATATATATAATTCTAAAAATCAACAAGATCAATAAAACCTAGAAGTAGTATAAGAATGTTCTCAGGTCGTTTATTCCCCACGAGGCCTGGACTGTAAATCGATACAATCGGAAGATTTGGAGTTGAATGAGAAAAATGATATGAAGTGCGGAAAGTAAATTAAACAATAACAAACAAAAACGTTTAAGAAAAACCTAAAAAAATGAAATTAAGCTAGAAAACGAGAGCACGAATCCCGAACAAAGGGGGAAAAAACCTAAATCTTTAAAATTTAACCCCTACGAAGAAATATTCACTTCTAAACACTCTAGGAACAAATAACGAAGAATGAAAAAGATAGAACCAAAAACGGAGTTCGTTTGACCCAAAAACGAGTCAAGACAAAAAAACGCACCGGACCGTTTCTTTAAAAAGCAAAAAGTTGTAAAAATACCCTTACTAAAAGTTTTTTATATTTTTCCCTACAAACGAGGATGAAACTAAAGAAAAGTTTCCAAAAAAAAAGAAAAATATTTTTTTGATAATTTTTGTATTTTTTATGAATTTTTTAAACTTTTAACGAAATTAAATTGAAAAAAAAAAAATACTAAATGACTTTTAAAAATTCTGAAAATTTTACTAAAAATACTTTACCCTATAACTAACCTACGAAAAATAAGAAACAAAAATTTTGCTTATTAATAAGCTCGCAAATAAGCTGTAACAGCTTATAGGCTTACAAAGCCAAAATGTCTATAAATAACTAAGCCCTTGGGACTATAACGAAAAAGTCCCAAGGGCGCAGCGGTATGTGTGTGCAACAAAAGAGAGGTGTACGAGGGTTGAGACCCGGGTTCGAGTCTTGCTCACACCTGTAACCATGTCTCCTTACTTTATGAAAACTTTGTAAAACAAAGTTGTTAAGCTCGTGGGGCTTAACAACTTTCTCAACTACAACTTTTTTTGAAAAGCTATAAATAAGCTTAAAACAGCTTTTAAAACGACAGCAACTTAAAAATAAGCTTAAAGGCAAAAAAAATGCTAAGTCTTTTTGGCTTTTTAGATACTTAAGCTAAAATCTAAACTGAAAAGCTAAAAGGAATTATCCTACCATTCTTAAATAAGCACTAAAAAGGTAAAAAGTGACAACTAAATAAGCTCAAAAAGGGCTTAAGCTTGACAGACTCTAAAACAAGCTTAAAGAAAAATGGCACTAACTGTTTACCTAAATAAGCAAGGAAAACACATTTTATCCTAAAAAGCTATTGGAACACAATTAAGCTTATGAAATAAGCTGAATAAGCCAAGAGTAAAAATAAGCAATCCCTACACTAGGCCTAACAAAAACAGTGAGAGGGCTAATTCTAGCTTAAAAATAAGCTATCAAATAAGCTTTTTAAGGGCTGAGATTTAAAGGGCTTATTAAGGAGCTTATGGGCTCACAAAATAAGCCAAAATCTTGGGCTTGAGTTCACTAAAATAAGCTAAGAAAAGTAAGCTTAAATCACCCCCTATTGCACCAGGGGAGAATTAATGCTAACACAAGGGCTTATTTTTGACAGCTTTTTAAAAGCTGTCAAATAAGCTCAAAACTAAAAAATAAGTTAAAACATCATAAGTACTCTAGGACATGAACTTGTGCACCAATTTTAAGAATCCAAAACACATTCAAACCTGCTGATTTTTAAGAGTGAAAAAGGGACTTTTTGCTAAAAAAAATTGCACACTTAACTTTGGTGGATTTGACTCAACAAAGTCAAAATGACTCAGGGATTTTGACAGCTTGTTTTAAACTCACAAAGACACACTTTTTTAACTTAAAACTCAAGATCCCAAGTGCTTATCTAAATAAGCACTTGTAGCTTTTTAAAATCCTACAGTTTAAAAAAAATGACTTAGAAAAACTTTGAAAAACAACTTTCAAACTTAAAAACTTTTAAAAACAGCTTCAAGGAAGCTTAACACTTAAGCTGAATCTAGCTTAATGACCACAACCCATAAAAACCATTTTTTTACCCGTTTTTGTTCTTAACCCAAACACCCCTTTAATTTCTTAATAATCACTTAAAAACACACAAGAGCTATTTTAAACTTAAAATTTTGTAAAAACTACCACTACTAAGCACTATTAAGCAATAACAAGTAAAAAGCTCAAAAAAATTAAGCACTTAAAATGGACAATAAAGCTAAGTGACTAGAATAACTATTTTGGACAATTTTTTTTTTATTTTTTTTTTTTTTTTTTTTTTTTTTTTTTTTTTTTTTTTTTTTTTTTTTTTTTTTTTTTAGCAATTTGAAAGTAAGTGAAAGAAAATTAACTACAAGGCATATTTAAACTTAAATAAACATTAATAAGCACAAATAGAACAGTAATAAGCTAAAAAAATAAGCTATGCTACAGTAATAAGCAAAATTTAACAAGAAATTGTACCTTTAATCCTTTGCTCAAAAAGGATTTTTGGAGACCTAATAAGCTCTAAGTCCTACCCACAGCTTATAAATAAGCTTAAACTAAGCAAAAACCCAATAAGCCATCCAATTCTGCTTATTCCTCCATACTTGATTCAATCCAACAGTACCTTGTCCCTTTCTTTTAAATTTCCCTTAAACTTTTGTAAAATAGTTTTAGAAACAGTTTATGGAGATGGCTTAAATGAAAGCTTAAAAGGTTTTAAAAGACTTTTGCAATTTAGAACACAAAAAATTAAAGAACTGAATTTTCATTAAAAATGAAGTACAAGTACAATAAAGACTTTAAACTGAAAACTAAAACTTTTAAACTCTAAAAACTACACTTAAAACTATATTAAAACTACTTGTTGGCCTCAAGGGCTTTACATTGCTTATATAGTGAAAAACGACTAGGGTTCACTTGGTCTTGGCTTCTTGCAAGTGTGTTTGTTTGTAGACACACAAACACACTGTTTTTGTTGTGAGAGTGCAAAGTCACAATGATCCTGGCCCTCCAAATTTCTTGCCCTCCAAGCCGACAATTCTCAACCCTTTGATGACTTTGGTGGATTTATGGATTGCCAACATGGCAAAGCTCCTCTTTTAGTGGGAAAGATAGTGGAGGAGGGGGGAAAGGTTTATCCATGGGGTCGTTATGGTTGCAGGGTAAAAGAGAGGAAGAAATCCCGTGACTTGGTTGGATTTTGAAAAAAAGGGTCGAAAAAGAGTTATAAAAGAAAGTGACAGGGACGGGTTTGGGGTAATTGGCAAGGTTGGCCCCTCGTAGTTATAAGGAATGTTGCAAGGTTGGTCCTTGTGGTGTTAAAGGTTTGGGGACTTGGCAGTTTAAGTCCCCAAGGGTTATAAGTGCAATTGCATCACCCGTCCTTGTTAGTACAAGTCTTTGCCATTGGCAGTTTTGCCCCTTGTGGTTTAACTTTGCCAAATTGGCAGTTTGGGCCCTTGTCTTCATTTCCTTCTTTTCTTCTTTTAAATATAAGTTTAGGGATTTACAAGTTTTAGTCCCTAAACATACTTTTCTTGACTTTTTGGCTTCGGGTTTGTCGGGGTTGACTTAGGTTGACTTTTCTACACTTGGGCTTGGACTTTGACTTTGTCTTTTTCTGCTTTTCCAATCCGAGTCCGGTTTTTCTGTTTTGACTTCGTTTTTCGTCTCCTTTGTGTGAATTCGTTCCAGCAAAATACAAATGCCAAAACAAAACATTCTTTGGTATTTTTGTCTGTTTTTGGTCATTAAGTCCGATTTTTCATGGAAATGTGATGGTGTATTTAAGCACATACCAGATATTCACTAAAGGACAAAAATCAAGCAAAACAGACAAAACCGAGCACGGAATGGAAAAGCGTACAAAAGTCAAAGTCAACCAGTCAAAGTCAACAAAGTCAAAGTCTACAAAAGTCAAAATCATAGACGAAGCCCAGATCCGAAGAAATCTTAAATGGGCCAACCCTACCCATTTTAATGGCCAGTCAGCCCATTTAATCATTATTTACAAAATTTATAAGCCTTAAGACTTATTAAAGTCCAAATCCAAAACCCTTTCTTACCCGGCCCAAGTATAAGCCCAAAACCATTTAACTAGGCCCAAACAAACCTAACCCCGTTAAGCCCACAACACCCTTAACCTTTATGTCGTTAGTCCTCAAGGACTAACAACGTCAGTCCAAAAGGACTAACGGTGCAAACACACAATACAAACTGAGGGACCAAAGGTGTTAATTCTCTAAATCTTCACCCTGTATCACCAAAATAGTACAAACCACCACTTTAAACCTTCTCGCCATTTTTACTATTCATCATCCCTATCCCCACCATCTTCACCCCACAACAAAAACATCACCATCCCATCAAAACCCACCCCATAAACATCCAAATGCCATGTTGGCAATCCTCAATCATCCCATTCGACAAGAGAAAAGACAAGGATTTGATGGCTGAGATTGAAGAACTTGGTGAACACTTAAAATGAATGGCTATGATGAGTTCTTGACTACTCTCACACAACAAACACACCTCACGGATCACTCACAGAAGAAGCACAAGTGAAGACCCAAGACTTAGTGATTCTATATAAATAGGACTTTTGTAACCCCTAAGATCTATCTAGTTTTTAAGTTTTTAGTTTTCAGCTTATATTATGTGTCTTTTAAGCTTATTGTACTTTATTTTTAAAACCCCTGTACTGTTTATTAAGATAAAAAGAAAATTAAGTTTTTAATGTTAAATCTGTTTTTTTAATCATCGCCATTTATGTTTTAAAAAGTATTGTTAATCTCTCATAATCTGTTTTACTACTTACTTAGCACAATAAGTTTTTTCATAACTTATAGTGTTTAAGCCCATTTTTACCCTCAAGAAACCACTCAAAAGCTTTAGTTAGAAGAATTAAGCCATAAAAAGTAAGGGCTTAAAGGGGTTTTTACTAGCCTGTTTTACACAAGCTAGAGCTTGTAGATAAGCTCTCTAAGAGCCCCTTTTTCCCTGTTTTGAGCAAGGGATTTGTAAGTCCTCATTTTCTATTTTTAGCTTATTTACTGTTCATCTGCTTATTACTGCTTATTACTGCTTATTGTTGCTTATTATTCATGTTTAATGCTTATCTATTCTTCCTTGATGTTTAAATTTCATTTGTTCAAGTTTTTAGTTAATACTGCTAGTTTAGCATTTAGTAATGCTTACTTTATTTGCTTATTTTAAGTGCTTATTACTGTGTTCTGAATGCTTATTAGTGCTTAAAATTGCTTGTTGGATATCTGTTTTTCATAGTCTTTGGCTTAAATCAGTTTGAACTAAGTTTGAATATGGTTAATGAGAACTTAAAGGGGTGTTTGGTTTAAGGGCTAAAATGGGTCAAATTGTGTTTAAAAACAATTTGGGTCACTAAGCTAACTTATGCAAGCTTCTTTTAAGTCTTTCTAACCTGCTTTTAAGAATTTTAAAGTCTCTAAGTGAGTTTTAAGGTATTTTCTATAAGTTTTCTAAATATGTGGTTTTTAAATCTTTTCAAACTGTTTTTGTTTGATCTTTGCTAAAAATTGTTTTAAGGTTGTTTTTAGGCTTCTAATTGGTGTCAAAATGCAGTAGGATTATTGTTGGTTAAGAGTCCTTGGTCACTTTTGTATTGGTTTTCAAATATGTCAAGTTTATTTTAATTTAAGTTTAAAAAGTCCATTTTTCAATTGCAAATTTAGATAAGCTAAAGTGTGTTTTAGCTTATGATTTTTCTTGCACAAGTTCATTAGGTATAGGTATTAATACTGTTTTAGCATAACTATACTTAAAAACCTCTTTAGCTAGCTTTAAAATCTAAGGCTGACAAAAGCCATTTGTCTTGTAAAAAGAAAATCAAACCAGCTCAATACTGATGAGAAATCAGTACATACTGCCCTTGTTCAATAAGCTTTTTCATAGCTATTTGAGTTTTCAACTCATTTCTCTTGGATGATTTTAAAGCTATTGTATACAGCTTTAAGTTTTGAATGAGTCACCAAGCCATAAGATCCATTAAGCACTTAAAAATAAGCTCAAAAATTGCCCTATAGGCTTTTTGTTCTTACTTTTGGCCAAAAGCTTATTTGCTTGTCTGAGCTTATTGGATTTGCCTTATTTATGTTTAGACATTGCTTATAGGATAGGTTTAAGTGTTTTAGCTATTTAGTTTAGATTATAGCTTACCATAGCTTATTACTATTTTAGTTTAGAATTTAAAGTAAAAGTCCCCTTTTAAGATCATTGTCATTTAAGATTAATATTAAAGCTCATCCTATTTTGCTTATTTTTGTTTATAAATGCTTTTTAGGTTTAGCTAGTTATGTGTGTTAGCTTATTACTCTTAGTTTGTGCTTATTAGTTCTAAATAAGATAAACAGTTTTGCATCTTAGCCTTTTAAGCTTTTAAGCCAATCTGTCATTCTTTTAAGAGCTTATTTCGTGCTTATTTGTGGTTCTTATAAAACGTCACTTCACAAAAATTGCTTATTTTTAGGTATTAAAGCTTTTTCATAAAAAAATTGCAAAAATAAAAACATTAGTAAATTGGGAAGTCTAGTGTGAGCAAGGCTCGAACCCTGGATCTCACCAACCTCAACCAACGTTTTTACACACACCACACACAACCACTAGCGCCCTTGGGTCTTTTCCGTTTTTCTTTGCACACATTAATCTTTTATACACTTTTTAGCTTATTTTAGTTATAAGCCCTTTTCTGCTAAGCTGTTTCACCCAGCTTATTTTTTTTAGGATTAGCTTAGTTCAAGCTACTTTTTAGGAATTTTTTAGAATTTTTCCATTTAGTTTAGTATTTTTAATTTAATTTTATTTTTATTAAAACTGTTTTTAATTCATAAAAAATTAAATAAAAGTCAAAAAAATATAATTATCTTTTAAAAAAATTTCTTTTATCATTTAGGATTGTCAAAAAAATTAGTTTTTGCATTTCAGTAGGGTTAAATTTGTAAATTTAGTTTTTAAAGAACGGGATTTAAATCCCGTTATCGTTTTTTTATGTTTTAGCTTAAATTGCTTTCGTTTTAGGGTTTCTTTTATTTGTTTTTGCATTTTAGATTGTAGAAATAGAATCCAAACCAAAAAGTCATTGAATCATTAAAAAACGCGATCACGAACGTAACTTCGATTTTCAATTCACGCCTCGACGGGAAACGACCCGGGAAGGTTTTTAAGGGTTTTTGCTTTGGATAAAATTAAATTCTTGTTAAGCTCATGAAAACTCTTATCTCTCTATTATTGATCTTAACCTTATTAAAATTTATATATAATTATATTTATATAATTAATAGTGGGTGAGTCAATTTTTTGGCCCGCGCCGTTGCCGGTAAGAGTGTTACGATTATCGTGTTACGTTTGAAGATAAGTTTTTTAAGAAGACCCTTCCCTTGTGTAAGTTTATCATTATTCCCGTTTGTGAATAATATTTCTTCTTATTATAAAAATAAAAAACACACCAACAAGTAGCATTTCCTAAAGTATTGAAATAAACCCAAAAATTAAAAACCAACAAAAAATCGTGTTGTTTAATCGTTATAACAGCTCACCATTGAATTACAAACTATAGAGGGTATAAGGCGGGCTTGATCCAAGGAACATCGCCCAAAAAGGAAGAACGCTTTTAAATCGCTTCGGCGTGCTAATTCCTTCCGCTCTCTTGTGCGTAGTTTAAAGAGCTACCGTGGACTTTTAACATCCGGTTACCAAAAATATTGTGTGGTTCTTGTATTTAGTGCATGTGCACTCGCTCTTCTTCGAATCTAGTTGGTGAATCTTCTCCTAATCTAACTACTTCAAATCCGAGACGTCGTAACCGTAGACGTTCAAAGCAAACTTT
Organism: Tanacetum coccineum; assembly: GCA_026074375.1. Classification (NCBI taxonomy): domain Eukaryota; kingdom Viridiplantae; phylum Streptophyta; class Magnoliopsida; order Asterales; family Asteraceae; genus Tanacetum; species Tanacetum coccineum. The sequence goes on along the minus strand of BQNB010050388.1, from coordinate 5,025 downwards.
CTCTCTTGAAGAATCTCCCGTAGATACAAGGCCGATAAAAACGTACTATGGCAGAATTGCTCCGTGCACCCACCGAGGGTTATGCAGAGGCAATTGTAGTTCCACCAATTCTCACTAAGCATTTCGAGCTCAAGCATAGTCTCATTAATATGATGACTTCGGACCAATTCTTCGGACTTGAGAAAAATAATCCTCATGATCACATTCGTTGGTTTAAAACAAAATAACTTTCCACAATAAAATACAAGAAGTGCCTAATTCGGTCGATAAGCATTATGCTTTTTTTCCATTCTCTCTTGCGGTGCAAACGGCCGTCGTTTGCTCGAAAAAGAAACCCCCCCGTTCTATTCTCACTGGAAGATCTTGTTTCCAAATCCAATCAATGAATTCTTTTCCTCCTCAAAACGACAAATCCTCCGAAATGAAATATTCCACCTTTCAACAACGGTTCGCATGAATCATTTGTTTCATGAGGCATGGGACCGTTACAAAGATCTCCTTCGTGCATGCCCTCATCATGGTTTTACCAAATTGCATCAACTTGATACCTTCTACAATGCCTTAAACCCGGCCGACCAAGATTCTTTGAATTCTGCCGCCGGTGGCAATCTTTTGGAAAGACGTACTCAAGATGTGTTGACGATTATCGAAAACAAATCCAAGGTCCGCAATTCACGAAACAAATTGATTGTTTCTCAAGTGAAATCAGTGAATGTTAATTCTTTCTTCTTCCTCTAAAATACCAAATGTTACTCATGCAGTAAATCACAAACAAGTGCTAGTTCTACCGCCATGACTTCTATTCTCCACAATTCAAGCATCCACCACCTCCAGCTTCCGTAAAAGCCGTGAGGAAATTTGTGTTACTTGCGGTGTGCTCATTACTTATTATCAGTGACCCGCCGAGGCAACAACTTTCCAGAATTTTGGGATAATATTTAAGGATATGTTTCAGCAGCCGCGGTTAACTACAATCAGGGTAATTCTGGTTATCGTCCTCCGAGTGTGGCTAATCAAATTCGACCACCAGGTTTTGCTCAACCAAATGTGCAAAATAAATCAAAACCGGTTTAGCCAACCTCAAGGATAAAACGAGGAATTCAATTTTCAACAAGATAAATCTTATCAAGTACCAATTCAACAAAATCCCCCCCCCCCTGGGGGGGGGAACCAAGTTGTACCCTTTAAGTGAGTTGGAGAAAATTAAAAGAAAATGATGTTAATATAAAACCATGCAATCTCAAATAACAAATGTGAAAATAGTGAAGAAATGAAATGCAAAACTTTGATTCAAGCTTCAATGTCTAAACAAAACCAATGAGCTAAAGTCGATGCACTTGTAAGTCTTATGGGAAAGGTGCTCATCATGGTTATAATTGTTCTCCGAAAGTTCTGATTATCTCTAATCCGAGACCATGCAACAATCAAACCATTGATGAGCTCCCACAAACTTTGCCAAGATTTGATCCGACATGCTATTCTGAAAGAGAAAATTCATTACCTTATGTTTCAAAACCTAATTTTGTTGATGATTCTCCTAATGTTTTCAACCCACCTCCGCAACCCCCGATGTATTCTTATGATTTTTGTGGGAACGATGCTTATTATGGTTATGATTGTCCACCTTAAGTTTCGTTTATCTATCCGAAACCCTATTACAATCAAGACTTTAATTTCCCACAAAACTTTCATAATTTTCAACAACAATATCTTTGTTGTGAAAATTGCGGGGGTCCTCATAAGACTTTTCAATATCAACCGATAAATCAAAGTTATTACGAACCTAATCCGTGCTATGATTCTAATTCTTTCGGTTTTGACCAATTTCAACCCCCGCAATATACCGTCAATAATCCAATCTTCAATGTTCAAAATGAGCTCTTCAATTCCCAAAATAAACTTATGGAGCAATTGACATCCGTATGTGATATGGTTGGTCAATATATACAAAAGAAAGAAGAAGAAAAGCGAATTAAAGAAGAGCAAGCGGCTAAAGCTCGATATTAGAAGATTCCTGTTTGCTACGATGATGATGATGACGAGGAAAGATCGATTCCCTTGAAAGATAGTATTATTTCTGAACTTCCTCTGTGTGTTGCAATCACACCCGCTTTATCAACCGAGGAGCCCGTTGACTCTCTCATAATGGATAATGAGCATCTTGACACAATTCTGGAAACAGAATCGGACGAATTCATAAAGTCTAGTATTGAGAACCTTGTCCAAAACCCAAGTGAGTCTGAGGATTTCTCCGATATCGAAAGTGAGTGTGATATGCCCGTTTGTGATAATTTTACAACTTTCTCAAATCTTCTCTTTGATGCTAACGACTATTTCTCCTCTAGTGACGACAAGTCATTTTTTGATGAGGACGTTCCGAACGAAATTTATTCGAACCCTCTTTTCGATGAAGAAATCATTTCCGTTAAGATTGATTCTTCAATCATTTCTATGATTGATTCTCTTCTCGAGCAGTTCTCTGGTGAACTCGCTCATAATGATTTAATTCCACTGGGAATTAATGAAGCCAACTTTGATCTTGAGGAAGACATTCATTTTATTGAGAGATTGTTGTATGATAATTCATCTCCTCGACCACCGAAAGCTTTTCAAGCTAATTCTGATACGATCATCGAGTCTTTTCCACATTTCCTAACCCCGTTGAGGATAGTGACTCTCTTAGCGAATAGATCGATATATTTCCCGGTCCAGACGATGCAATACCACCGGGTATTGAGAGTGATGATTTCGACTCGGAAGATGACGATAATTCTACTTTCCTTCCTGAGTTCGAATCATTTCATGTTGATTATCCCGATTTGGGAGATTCAACCATTGATGTGGTGGAAGACATCCCCATGTGACCAAGTCTTCCTCCACACCTCTTAACTTTTTCTTGAAGGAGACTAACACCTTTGATAATTCTTTACCAGAATCTAAAACTTTTTGCTTTAATCTGGAAGAGATTAGTAGTGGCAACCCCACTTCTTATTTGGATTTATCTCTTCCAGATTATGAAGCATTCTTTTGTGATAGTGAGCCCGATTCGGGAAATTTCACTATGGATGTGGTGGAGGATATTTCTGATAATCCGACTAGAGAACTTTACGTTCATGTGCTTCATGATTTACCCATCCATCCCACCCTTCATCTGGATTCAGATTTCACTATTTCTAGTGATTCCCCCGAATCCGACCTTGTAGTTTCTTTTCCTTCCGGAGATAGAAACAAGATTTACGATCTGGGGATATGCATTGAAGTTGAATCCACGAGATTTCTTGCTACTCATTCCCATGTGATTGATACTTTACTTCCATTTTCATCCGAAAATGACGACAAAGTTTTCAATCACGATGTTCCTACTTCAAAGGAGAAATCTCCTCCTTCTTCATCACATCGGGGCTTTAAAGCTTCCAAGCTTTTTCATCAAAAATCCCAAGATGTTGATTCATGGAGAGGACATTCCTATCTTGGATGTCCCGTTTCTCCATTTCTATCCTCCTTGACCAGCTCAAGTATGGGGGATCGAGTCAGGCTCAAGACTCGGTTAACAAAAATAAGCGCTTCGTGGGTGGCAACCCATGCTTATCCTAGTATAATGATAATAGTAGTAATGAATAAGTGTTTTGTGATGTGAGGAGGCTCGCCTGTTCCTTTCTCGTGTTTTGTGGTTTATGTTGTATGTCCAGGATTGCCCGGATTTTAAAGCCTCTCGTGCTCGTGGTTTTGTCCTTCGTTCACTCGAGCTTCAAATCCTCAACTTCATTTTGGGAATCCAATATCCAAATCTTATCGACTAACGTTTATCTATTAGCATAATTAATAAACGGCCTTAGATTTACGTAGAGACCATTCGTAAAACATTGAGGACAATGTTCAGTTCTAGTATGGGGGGATCCATCAATTTGATTATGCCTGTAGTTGTTGTTTTCACGTAATCCCGTTTTTACCACCAAAATACCAAAAAAATAAAAATATTTAAATATTTTCAAAAATAAAATAAGTGTTTTGTCACAATTTTGACTTTCCTGCTAGGTAGAATAAGAATAAATTTTGACTCGATCGAGCGTGTTGAGCTCTAGCTTGTTCCTTAACTTTTAGACTAAGCATTCGCGGAAATTTGCGAAAAACGAGAAATGATAGAGTTAAGTATGAGTTGGATGCTAAACAAGGATTAGTTGGAAATCTTAAGAGCTCATAAGTGTAATTTGTGGCTTTTTCTCCCATAAGCTCCTAACCGGACTAATAATACGTGCTATTTTTGAAAATTAAACTTAAATCAACAATTTTTGAAATATAGTCAATAACATTTTTGTCTTAGTTCAAATTTATACTTAAATTTTCTAAAAAGAAATTTTCTCTATATCTTGGTAATATAAAAAAAAATGGAAAAAATGAAAAAAAAATGAGTAATAATTATAAACTGTGGGCTAATAAAAGTTTACTGCATCTTGCCGGCTCACAACCGATGTTGCAGTCTTCTAAATAAGGCACATAGTAATTATCCGAGACTGATAAAAGTTTGCTGCATCTTGCCGGCTCACAACCGATGTTGCAGCCTTCTAAAAGGTCGAGGATTTCATTAGTTTAATGGATGTGTAATTATATTAAGTGTAGTAAACGTGAATTAATAAATATAGGGAAAATCTCTTTTTCTTAAATTTAAATATGCTTTCGAACTAAGACTATTTCATTTTAAGTTGTGGTTTTTCTAAATAAGCTATGTATATACGGGAAACCTAAGAGTTTTTGAAACCGAAGGTCCGTGAGTCCCGATACTAGTCTCTGTGGGGTGTCAAAAGCCTGGTCACTTAGCCGCAAGGTTGGGATGTGCCGAGACGAAAGTCGCTACATGGGATGATCTCGCCTTCAAACTCATTACTTTTTTGGTGGAACGTGACGCATAGAAATTTTGCAAAACATTGATCTATGGTTGAAATTCGAAATAAGCACATTCACCTAAGATATAATAATTGTCAGGAGTGAAAAGTACACAAGTTACAAATATGAGTAGTGTTTGCATCT
>BQNB010050387.1:3714-41533 GCA_026074375.1 Tanacetum coccineum | reverse complement strand
TCATCCGATGATGACGAGGATGATGATGATGATGATGTTGAGGAGGACGAGGATGAGGATGCGGAGGAGGAGCACCTAGCTTTGGCCGACTCTGTCCCACCACCCGCATGTCGTACCACTGCCAGGATGTCTATCCGGATCAGACACCTATTCCATTCCCGCCTGTGGTAGAGGTTGACAGATTTCTTGCCATATCTACTCCACCACCATCACCACTTACACCATACTTATCACCACTACCACAGATACAATCTCCACCACCACCAGTATCATTACCATTACATGTATCACCTCCACCACTACCTGCTAGCCCTACTCATCCATAGGGCTATAGAGTTGCTATTATCCGGTTGAGAGCCGAGTCACCATCTACTTCCCATCTACTACCACCACCACCACCTATTGTACTTTCACATACCAGGGCATCTATAGCCATAATGAGAGCTGTCACACCATCCACCTACATCTTAGCATCTCGATCAGAGACACCACCGTCAGGGACACCACCACATTTACCTATACCATTACCTACTTCATCACCACATTTGCTTTTACCCTCCACTGTTTGTAGAGCAGGTGTTTCCGAGGTTACATTACCGCCTCAAAAGAGGTTGTGTATTGCTCTAGGTCTGAGATTTGAGGTAGGTGAGAGTTCATCTGCTCCCACTGCTAGACCTACTGGAGGCTTTAGAGCAAACTATGGATTTGTTGGCACTTTGGATGATGAGATTAGGCGAGACCCTAAGAGAGAGGTAGGTTATGGGATTACAGATACTTGGGATGAGATGGTTGAGGACAAGCAGGGGATACAAGCAGCGACTGATGTAGCATAACTGAGTCAGCGGATGACAGATTTTGTCACGACTGTCAAACATGATACTGACGAGATTTATGGGAGACTTGATGATGCACAGGATGATAGGTCATTGATGAGCGGTCAGCTCAACATGCTGCGTAGAGATAGACGCGCCCATGCTCGCACTACTAGAGTGATGGAGACTGAGGCCAGACTTTCTCGTGAGGCTTAGGTACATTCGATGGATGCTAGTGATACCACCCGTTCTGAGGTGAGAGCACTGTGGACTACTGTATTAGCACAGAAGACCAAGATCAGGGAGTTGCGGGCAGCAGACCGCATGAGACAAACATATCTCACAGAGGCACTGACACTATTAAGGACACTGCAGACGCATATGGCAGTGATACAGAGTCAGCAGACATCTGTTAGGGATCCAGCACAGCCCGATGTACCGGAGGAGGCCGGTAGTAGTTCATAGATTTGGTTATGTTGTAGCTATGTTGTATAGCCTACTAAGTATTAGAGGGTAACTCCCGGCTAGTAAGGCTCCAGGTTTTATTTCCATTTTGTGACCTAATGGTAGTGATCATTTTGTAACCGAATCAGGTCATTATGTTTTCCAAATTATATATGGAAGGGATGTATTATGTCATGTCTGTAATCGAATTTATTATGAATGAATGTCGATTTAGCTACACCATTGTTAATTTCAATTTAGTTGTATATTTCACTGTGCGATGTGATCTTACTTTATTTATCATGTATATGTCAAGTCATGGTTATGATTTTATGAAATCTAACGGGTATTGTATTTTCTTATGATTAGAAGAAAATGGCACCAAAAAGAACCACCAGATCAACATCAGCCACAACAACCACCCCCACTACTTCTGTGACTGGTGATCAACTTAAGAGTCTGATCGACCAAGGCGTTGTTGATGCACTGGCAGCACGTAACGCTGACAAAAGCCAGAATGACGAAGATAGCCATGATTCTAGAACAAGTGTAAGGAGATAAGCTCCTCCTGCTCGTGAGTGCACTTACCCAGATTTCATGAAATGAAAACCCCTATAATTTAAGGGTACTGAAGGAGTCATCGAGTTGACTCAGTGGTTTAAAAGAATGGAAACTGCGTTCCGTATAAGCAACTGCACTGTGGAAAACCAAATCAAGTTTGCCACTTGTACTCTTCTTGGAAGTGCTCTAACGTGGTGGAACTCCCACGTTAGAACTGTTGGTCACAACATTGCTTATGCAAGGACTTGGACAAACCTGAAAAATAAAATGACCGACAAGTATTGCCCAAGGGGCGATATTAAGAAGCTTGAGGTTGAGATGTGGAATCTGAAAGTTAAAGGTACCGATGTGGTAAGTTATAACCAGCGTTTTCAGGAGTTGGCATTGATGTGTGCCAGGATGTTTTCGGAAGAGTCGGATAAGATCGAGAAGCATGTCGGTGGTTTGCCCGACATGATTCATGGAAGTGTAAAGGCATCTATGCCAAAAACCATGCAGGATGCAATTGAATTTGCAACTGAACTCATGGACAAGAAGATCGGCACCTTTGCTGAACGCCAGGCTAACAACAAGAGAAAGTTTGATGACACTTCTAAGAACAATAAAAACCAGCAGCAACCTCCTAAAAGGCAGAATGTGGCACGGGCTTATACCGCAGGGTCTGGTGAGAAGAAACCTTATGAAGGATCTAAACCTCTATGTCCAAAATGCAACTATCACCATGAAGGGCAATCTGCTCCCAAATGCCACAAGTGTAATAGAGTTGGCCATCTGGCCCGTGACTGTAAGAGCCCTACAAATGCCAACAACAACAACAACAACCAAAGAGCCCCAAGGGCAAATCCAGGAGTTCTCACTTGCTTTGAGTGTGGAGCTCAGGGCCACTTCAAGAAGGATTGCCCAAAGTTAAAGAACGGAAATCAAGGAAATCAGACTGGGGTTGGAAATGCTAGGGCAAGAGCTTATGTTATAGGCGCTGCCAGAACAAACCCGAATGCCAATGTTGTCATGGGTATGTTCCTCCTAAACAACCATTATGCTTCGATTTTATTTGATACGGGTGCCGATAGGAGTTTTGTATCTACTGCATTTATTTCTTTGATTGATATCATCCCAATCCCATTAGACTATGGTGTCGACGTCGAGTTAGCTGACGGTAGAATAATTAGGGTTAATACACTTATTCGGGGTTGCACATTAAATTTTCTAAACCACCCATTCAACATCGACTTACTGCCCGTAGAGATGGGTAGTTTTGACGTCATAATCGGCATGGACTGATTATCGAAATATCAGGTCGTTATTGTCTGTGCTGAGAAGATCGTTCGAATCCCCTTTGGAAACAAAATCTTAATTGTTCATGGTAACGGAAGCAGCCATGAACACGGGTCTCGATTAAACATCATCTCATGCACTAAGACGCAGAAATATTTGCTAAAAGGATGTCAAGTCTTTTAGGCACATGTTACCACGAAGAAGGCGGAAGACAAGTCGGAGGAGAAGCGACTTGAGGATGTACTTATTGTTTAAGATTTTCCTAAAGTATTTCCTGAGGACTTGTCGGGTATTCCACCAGCCCGACAAGTGGAATTTCAAATTGATTTGATACCTGGTACTGCACCTGTAGCACGGGCACCTTATTGATTGGCTCCGTCCGAGATGAAAGAATTGTCGGACATGCTGAAAGAGCTTTCTGACAAAGGCTTCATAAGACACAGTTCCTCACCTTGGGGAGCACCGGTGTTGTTTGTCAAGAAGAAAGATGGATCATTCCAGATGCGCATTGATTACCGGGAATTGAATAAGCTAATGGTGAAGAACCGTTATCCGCTTCCAAGGATTGATGATTTGTTTGATCAACTTCAAAGGTCAAGTGTCTATTCGAAGATCGACCTAAGGTCGGGTTATCACCAACTGAGGGTTCGCGAAGAAGACATTCCAAAGACCGCATTCAGAACTCGATATGGACATTATGAATTTTAAGTTATGTCGTTTGGTTTGACCAACGCACCTGCTGTATTTATGGATCTCATAAATCGGTTGTGCAAACCAAATTTTGATAAATTCGTGATTGTCTTTATTGACGATATTCTGATATATTCGAAGAGCAAGCAAGAACACGAAGAGCACCTTAAGTTAATCCTAGAATTGCTTAAGAAGGAGGAGTTGTATGCCAAATTTTCTAAGTGTGAATTTTGGATTCCAAAAGTACAGTTCCTTGGTCACGTGATTGATAGCCATGGTATTCACGTAGGTCCCGCCAAGATCGAATCCATTAAAGATTGGGCATCTCCTAAGACACCGACGGAGATTCGTTAATTTTTAGGTCTTGCCGGTTATTATCAAAGATTCATCGAATGGTTTTCGAAGATTGCCAAATCAATGACCAAACTGACTCAGAAGAAGGCCAAGTTTGTTTGGGGTGACAAAGAAGAAGCAATGTTTCAACTAATCAAGCAGAATTTGTTTAGTGCACCAATTCTGGCTTTACCTGAAGAAAGCGAAGATTTTGACGTATACTGCGACGCTTCGATCAAAGGTTTGGGCGTTGTGTTGAAGCAAAGAGAGAAGGTGACTGCTTATGCATCACGCCAATTGAAAATTCATGAGAAGAACTATACGACGCATGATTTGGAACTTGGAGTAGTAGTGTTCACTCTGAAGATTTGGAGGCACTATCTGTATGGAATAAAATGTATCGTGTTCACTGATCATAAGAGTTTACAACACATTCTTGATCAGAAGGAATTAAACATAAGACAACGTCGTTGGTTGGAATTTCTAAGTGATTACGATTGCGAGATTCGTTATCACCTAGGGAAAGCAAATGTCATTGTCAATGCTTTAAGCAGGAAAGAACGAGATCAACCATTACGGGTTCAAGCCTTAGTGATGACTATTGGTTTGAATCTTCCCAAGCAAATTTTAGAGGCTCAAACGGAAGCAATGAAACCAGAAAACATCAAAGCTGAAGATGTTGGAGGTATGCTGATTGAGAATTCAAAGGATCCAGAAAAACCCAGAAAAGAAAAGTTGGAACCGCGTGCTGACGGAACTCTGTGCTTAAATAACAGAAGTTGGTTACCATGTTACGGTGACCTAAGGACTCTGATCATGCATGAGTCCCACAAGTCGAAATATTCTATTCATCCAGGTTCTGACAAAATGTATCAAGACATGAAACTGTTATACTGGTGGCCTAACATGAAAGCAGACATTGCCACCTATGTCAGCAAGTGTTTGACGTGTCTAAAGGTCAAAGCTGAACACCAAAAACCATCTGATTTGTTGGTGCAACCGGAGATTTTTTAATGGAAGTGGGACAATATCACTATGAATTTTGTCACCAAGCTCCCAAAGATATCAAATGGTTACGATACCATTTGGGTGATCGTAGACCGTCTCACCAAGTCTGCACATTTCTTACCAATGAGGGAAAATGACTCCATGTATAAATTGGCGAGCCTATACTTGAAGGAAGTAGTCACGAGACATGGGATATGGTATGTGCTTAAATACACATACCCTTTTCCATTAAAACCGGACTTAAATGACCAAAAACGTACCCAAAAATACATTGTATTTGTATGTTTTCACTTATATTGTGCAGGAAACGAATATCCGACAAAAGGACGAAAAACGAAGCCAAAAACGACAAAACCGAGCACGAAATGGAAAAGCGTGGAAAAGCCAAAGTCAAGTCAAAGCCAAAAAATCAATAAAAGTCCAAGTCAAAGTCAACCCGAAAAAGTCAAAGACAAAACCGAGGCCGCAATCGAAGAAATACTTAATGGGCCAACCCACACCCATCTAATGGGCCGGGTCAGCCCATTAAGCTATTTACACAAAGACTAAAAGCCCAACTATAACTTGAGGGGCTTAAACTGCCAAACCCTCAAAGTTATACACCCAAAGGACTTAATGTGCAAACCAATATATAACCCTGAGGGACCAAACTTGCCTAGTCTCAAAACCTTTAATACACCACAAGGGACTTTCGGTGTAATCAAACAACACACGTTGAAGGGCTTAACCTGTCCAAACCCCAAACTTATCCCCTGCACCCTTTTATAAAACCTTTCCCGCCTTGTTACTGTTCATCATCCCCAAAAAACTCTCAACCCTGCAACTTCAGTCCAAAACTCTTCTCCCCACATATCATAACTTCACCATCCCTCACCCCACACCCCACATGGGTTGTTGCCACCTTGGCAATCCCCAATCACCCCATTGGGCAGTAAAAACGACAAGAAGAATGAAGGGTTAAGATGGAATGCTTGGGCACTACTCAAATCCAATGGCCAAGATTGCTTTGATTTTGCCTCACACAACAAACACACTCTTATTTCTTCTCAGAAAAGAAACACAAGAAGAAAGAGAAGACATTAGTCGTTTCTATATAATAGGCCATTTGTAAGCCCTTGAGGCAAGTACTTTTTTTTATCTAGTTTTTAGTTTTAAGTCATTTTTAAATTATTGTCTTTTAAGTCTTGTAACCTGTTTTGAAGATTAATGAAAGTTGGAAGTTTTTAAGTTTTTTTTACTGTCATAAGCCAATTTAAGCTCTTTTAAAACCTTATAAGTGACCTGTTTTAAGAAAACTATAAAGTTCTTAAGAAAAATTTAAAAAAAAATCCATTAAAAAAAATATAGCACAGCTTGTATTTGGATGATAAGCCAAAAAGGGAAGGGCTTATGGACTCTCACTAGCTTGTATTATACAAGCTAGAGCTTGTAGATTGCTTATTTTGCCCTGTTTTGAGCAAGGGCTTGGTAAGTCTTCTTATTTTTCCATTTTTCCATTTTTGCTTATTATCACTATTCCTCAGCTTATTAGTGCTTATTTTTGTTTATCCTGCTTATTTATGCTTATTTGTGTTTCTTAGTTGCTTATTTGTCATCTCTTTAAGTTTTGTTTGAAACTGCCTTTATATTTGCTTATAACTGCTTATTTCATTCTTGCTTATTATTGTGCTTATTCCCTTGTTTTTATCATTGCTTATTGCTTATTTGTCATAGCTTTTTATCTGTTTTTAAATATCCTTTCTTAAATCTTAGTGAAACAGCTTAAAATTTGGTTTTCATTACTTAAGGGAGTGTTTGGCACAAGGAGCCAAAGTGAGTAAACTTGGGTTAAAAACCAAGTGGGTCACTTGGCTAACTTTTACAAGCATTTTTAAGGTGTTTTCCATCTGTTCTTCAAAATGTTTAGGTTTACAAGGTTGTTTTGGAGTTTTTATAAGTAGACTTTAAAAACTGTTGTGTCAAAATAATTGCTTATAGCTTATTAGATTAAGGTGTTTGAAACAGCTTTTGAATCTCACTTTTGTGTCCTTTCTATGTCTTAATGCAGTTGGATTAGAGTCCTTTAGGTTTTCTTTTGTGTTTGTCCAATTCAGTCATAACTGTCAAGTAGTATTTTTAGTTTTCAAAAAAACCCTTTTTCATTTTGAATTTTTAGATAGTAAAAGTTGTTTTTAGCATCTAAGATTTTGATCATAAGCTCATTGGTAGCCAATCTCAATCTTTTCCATCTAGGTTTTCGATTTTGAGCTTATTTGACAGCTTATTCTTAGGCCTGCTTGAGCCCCTTTGTCCTTTTCAGAACCCACATCAGCATATGCTGATTGTGGACAGGCTATTTCACAACACTCTTTTTTGGCTTATTTAATTTTCAAAACCTCCTTCAATTGCTGTTTTAGATAGTACTTTAGCCCCCTCTTTAAGCCCATATAAGCCATATGTCCATAAGGTTCCTTCTTAGTGCTTAAAACTTAAGCCCAAAAGTGACCCTTAGGACTGTCTTGAATGCATTTTTGGCCCACTTAGCTTATTTGCCTTTTATGGCTTTTCTGTTTAGTTCCTTGGCTTATTTTTATTCTTAAATGCTTATAGATATAGGTAGTTATCTGTTTTTGCTAATCCCCCTTTCTTAATGCTTATTTAGTCTTAATTTAGGCCTTAGCATTCTCAAAAGTTTCAAAGGCAGTATTAACTTATAAGTTAGTACTGCTGACTTTATAAGCTCATTTCTGGCTTATTTGCTTTATCCTTGGTGCTTATTTTGCTTTGAGTAGCTTATTAGGTTAGGTTAGAACTTATTTTAGCTTATTGTACTCAGGTAGAGCTTATTTAGGCTTATTTGTTTTTGTAGCTTAGCTTTTTAAGTTAAAAGTCTTTTATTGATGCTGTCATTTCTAGCTTATCTTTTGTGCTTATTTTTGTTTCATCTTGCTTATTAGGCATAGTTGATTACCTGTTTTGCTTATTTGAGTTTTGCACTTGCTTATTTGTCAAAAAAATTAGCAAACAGTTTAGCTCATTTAAACTTAGCTTAAATAGCATATCTGCCATCTTTTTGTGCTTATTTTCCAGCTTAATTTAGTTTTCTAAAAAAGTTGTCTTTGTTAAACTTTCTTATTTTTTAGAGTTTTATAAGTTTTAAAAAAAGTAAAAAAAACGGATTTTTCAAAAAGGGAGGGTGAGGACTCGAACCCCAGACCTCCCCTTTACAAAGCAACGTTCCACACACACTCACTCATAACCATTGTGATTCAATAGCTCATCTGCTATTGCTTGCACAATTTATTCCTTTATACACTTTTCTAGCCTATAAGCCCATAAGCTATTTTAGCTTTTTCCAGCTTATTCAATTAAGCTGGCAACCCCATTTTATTTTTCCTAGAATCAGTACTACTTTAGCTACTTTTTGTAATTTTTTCATAATTTTCTCTTTTCGTTTACTATTTTTAATTAATTTTTCTTTTTAAAATCGTTTTTAATTCATAAAAAATTATAAAAAAATCAAAAAAATATAATTCTTTTTTAGAAAATTTTCTTTTATCATATTGCACCTAGGAAAAATAGATTTGCTCTCATAGGGTTATTTTTGCAAAATTTCGTTTTTTAAAGAACGGGATTTGTTCCCATTCACGTTTTATGTTTAAAGCTCAAATCAATTCCGTTTTCGTTCTAGTTTTCTTTAATCTTACTTTTTAGTTAATTAGAGTCTATTAAAAGTGAAAAAATCATTTTAGGTTAATTTTTGAAAATTTAGGGTTTTTAGTCAACATTTTTAGAGTCCCGTTATCGTTTTTAGCTTAATTTTGTGTGCCTTTTTCATTTTTAGAGTAGATTGCATTAAATTCTCCGTAGATTTAGAAATCCAATCCAAATCTCCTTCATTCAAACATCAAATATCAAACCGACTCTCGACTTTCCAATTCACTCCTCGTTGGGATAAACGACCCGGGAACATCATATACCACTTCCGGTTTCATTGATTAAAATGGATTTTGATCCTTATTATATATTCATATTTATTTATATTTATATATATATAAGGGTGTAATCCGGCTTTAATCAGGATACCTGTCTCGATCATTTGTGACCGCGACCCTAGATTTACGTCAAATTTCTAGAAAGCATATCAGAAGGCTATGGGTACTCGGTTGGATATGAGTACGGCTTACCATCCGCAAACCGATGGGCAAAGTGAAAGAACCATTCAAACTCTTGAAGATATGTTACGTGCCTGCGTGATAGACTTTGGAAATGGTTGGGAAAGACGCTTATCGCTGATCAAATTTTCTTATAACAATAGTTATCATGCTAGAATTAAAGCTGCCCCATTCGAGGCACTTTACGGCCGGAAGTGTCGATCACCTGTTTGTTGGGCCGAGGTCGGAGACGCTGAGCTCACCGATCCAGAACTTATTCACGAGACAACCGAGAAGATTGTCCAAATCAAGCAAAGAATTCAAGCCGCTCGTGATCGTCAAAAGAGTTACGCCGATGTGAGGCGTAAGCCCTTAGAATTTCAAGTTGGCGACCGTGTCATGTTGAAGGTATTACCTTGGAAAGGGTCATCTATTTTGGCAAACGGGGGAAGTTGAACCCCAAGATATATTGGACCTTTCAAGGTGCTGGCAAAAGTGGGAGACGTCGCTTACAGACTCGATAAAATTAAATGTTTACGTCAAGCAAGTGTTAAATAATTATTTAGAGGATAATTATTAACTTTGCACATTTTATTTTTTATTGGTTACGTAAAGTGTTTACGTTTCGCGATAAAATACGTTTAGGCATTCCCGGAACCACCAAAACTTATCTATGCTTCAACAAATACCCATTATTATACCTAATGCTCAAAGTTTTTATAAAACTTCACCAATGTTATCATATTGGCCGAATTCCACATAAAGGAAATAAACCAATCAATACAATTTACAAGTATTACATTTATATTTAACATTTACATCTTAATACTTCATGTTATACAAGATATTTATAAAAGATCAGGTCACCAACTAGTTCACCCATCCCTTGATTTTCAAATAGAAACATTGTCCCAAGGGGACAATGAGCACATAAATGACCAACTTGAGCCTGTACAACATGAATCTCATTAAAACTAACCAAAAGACTTCCTAAAAACCCTCATCTTATCTAACCTAAGTCTTGACCACTTCTAATAGTAAACTTGACTAGCTCTTAATATATATATATATACATGCACCACTAGAACATATAACACACTTCTCATATTTCCTTAGTGAAAACAACACAATACCTCTCTTTTTCTCTCCTTTAGGCCACGACCAAACTCCAAACATACTAAATAATCCATACAAAATTTATTTAGCAAGTATACAAGTGATCTTACATCATATCTAAGGTATTACAAGAAGGTTTGAAGGCTTGGTTTAGCATTTGCAAGGGTTAATCAAGAAAGGTTTAAGATTAGGGTTTCATTTGGAATTTAGGGTTTATAATCTTGGAAGCTTGGGTTTAATATCTAAACTAGGGTTTAGATCTTGTTGTTCATCATCCTACATCATATTAAGGTTATCTAAAAATCTTAAACTCTTTACATTTATGATTTCATATGTATATTATATTTATATAGTGAATCACCATCTATGAATATTATTAACTTGTAAAATGGATTTTTTTACACTTGATTATGGTTTGATATACTTTTACATATGTTATATGGATGTTAAAAACATGATTGTAATGGAAGTATAAGTATTATTCAAGTGCTGGTAATTTATATAAAGTATAAATAAGTTAATGGTTTAAAAAGTTACTTAATAAGTTCATAAGTAGAAGTGATATGAGATTTTGTTATCATAGACAATATTTGGATAAATGATGGAATAAGGACCTTAAGTATGTAAGACATGTGGTATAAGTTATTGTAGAGGACTTGTAACAAAGTGACTAAACTAAAAAGTTATAAAAACAAGTTTTAAACACATTTTAACAAAATTATCAAAAGTTGATGTTTTAAATTCGAATATAAAGTATATATTTTATATTTTTATAAAATACTACATGTTACAAGGATCATAGGCATGTAGAGAACTCGAAAAACCGATTTATAACGAAGGAGATACGGCATTTGCAAGTTATACGATAATAAACGCTTTTATAAAAGAAATTTTATAAAAACATATTACAATTCACCTCTGATATAAATAATTGGTTATTTTTCATAAAAAGTACATATCTTTAGGATTTCAAAACATTAAGAATCATAATTTTTCGATCAATAACGAAGGAGTTATGGATTTTTCATGTTTACGATAATTAAAGTTTACAAAAATAATTTTATAAACTATGAATAGTAAAAATCACTATTAATCTCATATACATTTTGGAAAATACATTAGTTAGATAAAACTTTTAATTATGAAGACGTGCTCGAAAGAATTACTAAAATCGGAGTTAAAACGAATAAGATATGACTTTTACGAGGTTTACGCTAATTAAATTTTTAAAAATAAATGTATAAAAGTGCATGAACAGTAAAAAGTACTGTTCACCAGAGGACTTGAAATATGAAAATGTAATATTTTAATAACTCTTCTTAATATGAAAGCGTGGACATAAGAAACGTACGAAACGAACTTAAAACAAGAAAGTTACGCCATTTTTACTAAAGAGATATTTATAAACGTTATTACTTTATAAATATGATTTCACAAATACAGTTAGATGGTGATGTAGCTATATAGAATTATATACGGTATTAGTTATTCAAAGTACTTAGTACTCATACGACCTATAATTAATTAGGTTGCATTCGGGCGTATTCGTGACACATTTTCTGTTAGTGATTTACATTATCGATTCACTCACTCAAGGTGAGTTCATAGCCCCACGTTTTACATTTATAATGATTTACAAGTTTTGGGGTGAGAAACATATGCATGTTTTACAAATTGGACGCAAGTGGACATTTTACATTACGATTACGTGTTTGCCTAAGTAGCGATAACCCTCTGAGCCCATTATCATGAACTGTCAATTACTTGTTGTGAGCGCGAATGTTATAAATAGATCTATTTGGGATTGACATCCCCGTTCGGGTGAGTCATGCTCACTGTGCCGGTATGCCGGACAACGAACGTATACCATGTCGGATTTGGGATGTTGCGGGTTAGAACATCATCACGGGCAATGTTGGCAATTTATATTGCAATTCATACATGTCGAGCTTCAGTGTCATGAGCTTAGGGAAACGTAATTACATTTTATGATGTTTGCATCTGTTGCATTATCATGGGGAAATCTTGCGGTCCTACATTATACATTTTACAAACCTATGAATTCACCAACATTATTGTTGACGTTTTAAGCAATGTTTTCTCAGGAGATCAATGAGGTACAAGACAAGAGATACATTGGTGGTCGTTATTTTGGAAGTCCAAACACCAACGCATCCAACCCCCAAAAAACAACCCCCAACACCCAACACAAAACACCCACAACCCCAAAACCCCAACCAGTAACAAAAGCAACACCAACACACCAACCCACCCAAACCACCAATGCCCCCCCACCCAAACCCACACCACCACACAAACAGCCACACCAAAGACTCAAACCCACCAACACAAAACACACCAAACCAATCACCACCACCAAAGTATAAAAAAAACAAACCCACCCAACATCCCCCACCACAACCCCAACTCACCACACCACACAAACCACACAAACAAAACCCAACACCCCACCAAACCCACCCCCAAACCAATACCACACACCACACCCAAAACCCCACCAACACCAACCAAAACAAATCCCACCAAAACCACCAACACACCCCACCACACCACAACCACAATCCCACCAACCCCCACTAATACTCAGCAACCACAACGACCCCCGATCACCACGAAATCAGCACACAACCAAACCCAAAAAGCCCATCCACAACCATACCAAACCCACATCCCAGGCATTACCAACCACAGCAACACCCATACGAACAACGACCCCAAGCCAATCAATCAAACACCACCACCATCACCAAACCAACAACCACTCCCAACACACCCAAACCCAAAGCCAACCCCACCACAAAAAACTCAAAACCCACGCCAATACAACACACCCACCAAAACACCAAAACCAATCCACAAAACCATCCCACCCCTAAACCTACAATAACCCATACCAACAAAACTAAACACACAACCAACCACACCAAACCAACCACCCTCACATACACCCAAAACCAAACCCAACCCAGAACAATAACCACATATAAACCACCAACCCACCCAAAAAACACACCAATCAAAACATAAATCATCAAACAACCAACACAACACCCAACCCCAAACCAAAACCCAACCCACACCCCAAAAGCCACAACAACCAACCCCCACCACCCACACCACACACCACCCCCCAACCAAACCATCACCAACCCACCCCACACCAAAACAAGATAAACCAAAATCCAAAACACCCAACACACGCAGAAACCTAACACCACCCCACCACCCACAACCCACACCAAACACCCCACCCAACACCACACACAACCACCACCCCAACCTCCAACCACCGCTCACCAAAACATAAACCCAATCAACACCACACTCACCTCACATCAACCTAGCCAAACACAAAACATTGAACCCAACAACCAACAAACCCAACGCAACCAAACACCCACACCCAAAACCCAACCACATCAACCCACAACCACCCCAAAAAACATCAACCAACGCCACCAACACCCACAAACCACACCCACCAACCCAACTTACACAATCAACACAACCCAGCCCCACAACCCCCAAAACCACCCAACCCAACCCAACACCATACCAACAAAACCCACGAACCAACCACCAAAAACAAAAACCACACCCCCCCAGCCCACAACCCCCGAATCCACCACACCACCACAATCAAATCCCCCAACAACAAACAACACAACAAGCCACCCATACCGACAACCACAACCCCACAAAACACCCAACACAAACAAATAAACCCACCAAACAACCACAAAACCAAACCACCAACACCCCACCCCCACCCCACGAAACACAACACCACCAATCCAACTTCCACACCATCCACCCAAACCCCCATCAACAACAAAACTAAGCATACTAAAACTGCCAAAACCCACCCAGAAAAGCAACCCAAACCACAGAAAGACCCCCCAAACTACCACAAACCATCAACTCAACCCCAAACAACCACATCCCACAACCACCAATAAACGCCCCACCAAAACCACCCCACCCACTACACCAATCATCCACCAACCACACCCACCAACACCAAAATCACACCACACCCACCCAACAAACCACCACACTAACCAACCCACAAACCACTTATCAAATCACACACCAAACACGCACCACCACCACCACCCCACACAAACCACCACACAACACATCCAACCCCACAAACCAAACAAAACCACACACACATACACATACCCCATCAAAAAAAAATCCCATACACACAACACACCATCTCAAACACAATAACCCAATCACACACACACACCCCAACAACACCCACACACACAGCCACCCAAACACAAAACACAAACCACACACACAACCTCACACAAACCCCCCAACCCACACGCAATACCAAAACCCACAACAACCCACCACCTCACCACTACCCCCCACACGGCCACCCCCCACAAAACCCCCGAACCCCACCACCCCCCCTCACCACCCCTCACCACACCTCCAACCACCACCACACCACCTCCCACCATTCTATCAACTTCCTCAACGCGATCTCATCTTCCCACACAATTCCCAAAACTTGATATGTCCTCTCCTCACACATTACCATTGAGAGTCACTCCATCCTAGATTCCTCCACCATTATTCCACCTGTCGATCAAATCTCCATCCGCATCCATCCATTCCGTCATCCATACATCTTCATATCCTATAATTCAACATTCCTCACTTCTCACTACATCTCTTCACATTTTCACTCCTCATAAACTACCATCATCCTCCAATTATATCTCTCCATCCCACTTGCTCCCATTCTCCTAATCCTTTCCCTCCCATCAATTTTAATACTCATCACTAACATATCCTATTTATAATTCACCTCCTTTCCTATAGGTTCATCAATTCTCTCTCTATTCTTGCATACTTCATTCTTTTCTTCCATCAACTACACATTCCTCTACTAATACCACTCTCCCCTTCCTTTCTGCTCATCCTCATTCATCACTCCTTCAATCAATACATTTCCAAATGCTCAATAACATTCCAATTCTCTACAATCATCATTAGACGAGATCACACTCCTTTTCACTCTCCTCATACTCATTCAATCGACCCATATCACATATCATTCAACATCGTTACCTCCTCTATCATCTTTCCCCGAAATATTCTTAAAAAACCTCCCTTATCCCTCTCTTCCTACCCCCTCTAACCAACTCTCTATCCCTACTCTACTTTCATCCTCAATTACCCGTCCTTGAATATTCACCTCCTCATTCCATCTCTATTCACTTCCTCCTTCCCTTCATCTCAAATCCAAATCCCATCGCAATCTATCTTCACATCATCATTCACAACTCCTCCATCAATTCCCAATTCATCTCCTGTCTTTAAATTATTATCCATCTCATACATACTCACATTCCTCCATCTTCTCGTCTCCATCCTACCACCAATTCGTAATCAATATACCTCCCTTTATCTCTTTCCATTCTATCTCCTTAAAGGGTCCTACCCATTAATATACCCTATTATGTTCTATCACCGATTCCTTCTCCTTCCCATGATCTACCACTCCCTCCATCAACGGTGTCTTCTCCCCCCACATCATATCACATCCTCCTCCTCCCTCCGTAATCACTATTTTTCCATTCCCACATCTCCCATCTATATACCATCTCTAAACTTCCCATCCAATTCACCAACTCGTTCCTCCTCCTATCTCACATTCAACTTTATATAAATTACCTATCTACTCCTTATTCCTTCTTACAATCATAATCCTTCTTTTTCCTAACTACTCCTCATTCTATTTATCTTCCACCCTTAGTTCCTCACCCCACCTACAACCAATACACTTTGATCATGAACTCAGATAATAATGAAGATACAAAAAAAAAATAGAATATAACTATAGTATATAAAAAATACACTCCTTGATTTGATTCAACTACTTCACATTCTATCTCTTAACCCATACCCATCTCCAATGCTTCCATCATTCGTTCTCCCTTCTCCTCCACTTAAAATCTATCACTCCTCTCCTTCGCACTACAATCACTCTGCTCCCCTTTTCCAATTAATTCACTTATCAATTCTCCCTCATTCCCAAATCACACCTCACAATCATCCATTCCTCTATCTCTCCCTCATTCTCGCTCTTCTATCCTCCCTAACAAACGAATCCATTACTCATTTCTCACCCATCCGTCCCCATCGCATTCCCTCTTCAAATTATAGTTCCATCTTTTCTCCCACTACTAATAACTACACTACTCCTCTCCCATCTATATGCCTCCTACCTCAATCCTCCTCCTTATCAAATTCCTAACTCCCTTTTCCCCACCCTCCCCTCTTCCCATTTACTCTCCTATCTCATCAAACCATCCTTCCCCCTCCATGTATTACCACATTTCCTACTCTCATCATCCTCCCATATCTCTCCCTCCTCTCCCTATACATCTCTTTACTAAATACATTTCTAGACCACACTAGAATTACTCCATTCATTCACTGTACACCTACTTTCCACCCCATATATCTGCCACAACGTTCCCACTCCACAATCGTAATCATAAAATAAATCTAACCCCCTGCCTTTACCTCCATCATATCTCCATTCAAATACATCCTCAAATCCTTAACAAAATTGTGAGAATTCACTGAATCTTTATATTCCTCATATCCCTTTTCATCTCTTCATTAACTCCTCATTCTCCATATCCCACCCTCCATTCCCACTTATAATTATTATCCCTCCCATTCATCACACTATTCCCACTCTCTATCCTCATTCTCCACTTCCATATATTCCTCCATTTTACCCATTGAAATCATCTACATGCCTATATCTCCACTATTGCCCCAACTACCATTACTATTACACATTATCACATATTCCATCTCACTCTATTCCTAAAATTCTCATCTTACCCTATAATTCCACTAGTCCACCGACCTGGGAACATCACGCACTCTCCTCATATTTCGTCCTCATCCAATCCCGTTCCATACAGTCCCTTTATCCTCAATCATTCCATTCCATTCATCCCTCATCCATACCCCTTCCTCGACATATTACCATTATTTCACCCTTCAATTCCAGTCATCTCTGCTCCTTATCGATGGATATTACATTCCTCCTTACCGCTTATACCATTCATCCTCACATCTCAATCCTACCATTATCCCATCCCACCTGATCACAGTCTCCTATACTCATAGATAATTTCCTTCTCACACCAAAATCTTCTTGCTCCCTCCTCCTTCCCATCTCCCATTGACTAATCTCCACATCTCTCGCCCATCACCTCTACCTTCCATATATATTCCATCTCCCTCGCACCCCATATCTCAAATCATCTCCAATTATCACTCAATACATACCTCTCAATTCACCTTCTCATTTGACTTAGATCCTCCATTGAATTACTCCCTCCCTCATTTAAATACGTTTCTCATACTCTCCACATATACTCTCCATTTCCCCCCCATCCTCCATACATTTCCCCCCCCCCCCCCCCCCATACTATCTACTCATCATCCCCCCTCCTAATCCCTTTCTCCTATATCCGCCAATAATTCCTATCCCCCTACTATTACTTCCCCTTCTTCCATTTATCACCTCCTCCTCTCATACACCATCAATGCTTCCTCTTCCACTCCATCTTGCTACTCATCATTCCCCCCTCCCACATTCCCTCACTATCTATCATCCATATATCCCTCCTCCATTCAAATCTCCATCACATCCCATTTATCACACCACTATTCTCAACACACTCCTTCCACTTCTCTCCCCTACTTCCTCCCCATCCTCATCTATTCCCTAATCACTTTTCCTCAAACTACTTTCTCTCATCAATCTCCAAATATTTCCCACTCCGCATATGTTCAAATCTCCTCCAGCCATCTCTATGCCCTCCTACCTTCTTCCTTCCATCATCTCAATATCTTACTCATCTACAGATTCCTCTTCCTTATCAATTCCTTCCAACCCATTCCCACTCAATAATTCATACTCAATTCCTCCCTATGCCATCCTCCAATTCTAATCATCAAATCCACACTCCTCACAACCCGACATTCCTCTCCCATCAACACACTATACCCACTACATTCAATCACCCCACTCCTATATTCTCACTCCTCCAGTTCCCTCGATACCTCTTCCTTCTCCAACTTCCCTCATTCCTCTCCCCATTCCTCCCATCACATTTCTCCCATTTCCTCCCCCACTCCCTCTTCTCCATTTCTCTCCTCCATATTCACTCCTTAATTAAGGTTCACACTCCTTACTCTCTGCCATACCTCTCTCTAAATCAACTCCCCTCACATCTGAATCAATCTGTCCTCCTCTCCCTAGAAATAAATTCTCAATACCCCATATAGATTCCATCTACTCACCCACCCACTATCTCCGCATAATCAAATCATGCTAATAACCTTCCAACTCCTTTTCCTAATCAACATTACTCTCACTACAATCTTACACCATCCAAACCCAATCAAAATAGTTCTCGCTAATAATTCACCCACATCTTGTAACACTCCTTCCATCCATATTGGCCCAGATTCCACTTCCTTACATATCTATATCATCTATTTCAATCTCTTCATCTATGTCACATTGTTCCATTCCTTTTCTCATAAATACATCTCATACTCCCTAATCATCTAATCCCACATAAACTCCATCCCATTCCAACTATCTATTCAACTCTCACATAAACAAGTGATCATTCCCAATTAATTCCCAAATTCTACATCCTATCACAATCATCTAAAATGCACTCCATTCCGACACCTACAACTCCGATGATCGAACGCGACACATCCAACCTATAGACATCCACGCCCTACACCCCCGGCTTCCATTTCCTCCAACTCCTCATTATACCTCCGTTCCAATCCACCATCTCACCATCCTCAAATCACCAACTAACCAACTAAATTATCCTCCACACCATACACCCACAACAACTCCATAGTCAATACCCCAATATTGATCCTCTTATTATAAACAATCCTATACAATACTTGTTTAATAAACTCTCTCCATCATCACGAAAACAATACCCAACCTCTTCACTTAAGCCTAATCTCATAATCACTCCGTCTACACAACCTATATACCACATGCTAATAACCATACTAATAATCCCCCCCCCTATCCTCCCATCCCACGGTTCATCCACAACACAATTACCCCAACACCATTCCTCAACCTCTCACCCACTTCAAACATTCTCTATTACCAACAACTACCAATCCTTACCTACTCCATTCTACACACTCCTCCACAATTCATCACATTCATCATACTCTTCATCCATCATCCATATTCATCTCCAACCCCCTCAACAACCTAGCACAACCTCCCTGTCGAAATATTCCAACTCCACACACAATTTAGATAACTTATATCCCCAACCTACAATATTTTCACGTTTCCACACTCCTCCTAACTCCAGACTCCACCTCCCATTTAACCATCAATCCATACTAATTCGACCACTTCCTAACCATTCAAATTTCCTATCCATCCTCACTCATTCATCTGTTACACATCACCACTTACCTCCTCGCAATTAATCATCAATCATTTCCAATCATTCCTCTCACCACTACTTCACCATCTCCATCCATTTCAATATTATTTATTCGACACTTCTATCCGGAAAAACGTCATATTCCTCATTCATTCCTTATGCCTACACCTTACAAACATTTCTTTCCTAATCTATTCCTTACATTCCATATATTTATCATATCCTCCATTACCTTTACCCCCTTCCATCCACCAATTCCTTCATCCCTCATATTTTCCCACACATTCCACTTGCACTTCCCATAATCTGCCTCGCCATACCTTTCCAACTCAAATCACATCTTCCTATCCATTCCCTCCCTCTATATAAATAATAAATCACTCTATCTCAACCACATTTCCCTTAAAGTCCCACATGCTATATCTTTCTTTTCTCCACCTCCCTACTATTACACTCATACCATCTGCCAATTTTACATACCACCCTCGGGTTCATACACATATCTTGATCCTATCCCCCTACTTTCCGACTCTCACTCAATTCCCGATTAATTCCTCGCTCACATTACTCATTTCACAACAACATCCCTTCAAACTCATACTCCTTACCACTACTAATTTCCTGACACCCTCAATACCTCATAATAGCTCACATTACACCACTATCATCGTCTACTTACCTCCAAATGATTACATATAATTATCGCCATATTTCTATCCCTATCATCATATCCAACAATCATCATATCCTCAATATAATCTTCTAATTCCAATTTACACTCCTCCTCCATGATTTTATACCTTTCCCCTCTATTTCCATCCATTCCAATGACAAATCCTCACCCCCTACTCATCACATTCCTCATACCATATACAAACTCACTACCAATCACCCAACCCACCACACCTACACCCCACCCCACCACCGCCACCCCTCACCACAACCCAACAGCCTCCCACACCTCTCTCTCACTACCTCTTCTCACCCACCACACCACTCCCAACTAAACCATACTATCCAACACAACCCAGCCCTAAAAACCCTCCCTGATCCTCCTCACCCCATCAAGGAAATCCCATACCATACTACGCTCACATTTCATGAACTCTACCTATCTACCCACATTCCTAAAACCGCAATCCGAACAATAAATAAACCCATCCTTTACATTTCCACAAAATACAATACCCTATCACCCATCATATACATTCATACACCATAATACCAAACACACATACCATAGATACAACTCCCACAATCACCAGCACCTAATTCAAACCATCCCAATAACACCCTCTACCTCACCTACTAACATACACTCCCCCCACACCAAATCCCCCATACTTAACCAACCCCCACACCTCATAATTACTCACTAACCCACACTACCTCTCCAACTAACATTTGTATCATCCATACACAAAACTTCTCTCCCCAATACAACAAAGGTTCCATCAACAACCAACTGCATCCTACTCCCATACTACCCCCTAGACAACCCCCATACCACCAGATTCATTGTAACTACCAATCCAGCCATAACTTCCTTTAATTCCCCCATAATTCCAACAAATTCCTACTAACATAACTGATTCTCATTATAAAATCCCCCCCCTCTTCTCTTCCCACTAATTCGAATACCCTCATCAATATATCCCATAGAATAAATTCCTTTACCTTCCCTTCTCATTTCACTTTCATATTCACCACACCATATTCCAAGTCATGTCACTTTCAATCATCTATTGTTTAATACTTAGTAATTCTCCAATCATCTGGTTAACATCAATATATATAAAATCAGAAATTACATCATCACATCTTCCTCCTTCTCACTATCTACCTCACTTCCTCATACTTCCTCTCCACTAATAACATCACACTCCCTAATTCCTTTCCTTCATATTCATATTTCATCCTAAACACCTTAAATCCTCGCTTATTGATCCTCCCTATCAATGCTCCACTCAACTACAATTGTATTGGTCATCATTGTACATAATAACTAATAAAGTATCCTCCTTAATTAAGCTATATGATGATAAACGCCAACTTACACATCAAATTACCACCTAATTCTAATATCCTCCCCCCCGCCAATTACATCCAATAATCTCCTAATATTATATACCCCATTCCCCCTAACTTTTGACCATCCTTTCATTCCACCACATATTACATCCTCACTTTCATACCCCTTTTAATTTCCTTCCCATGCATTCCTCTATCTTTCCTTCACAATCCTTCTCAATCCATCTCTACTATAATATGTATTCCTCAACTAAGTTCCCTCAACAATATTGATAATATACACCATTTCACGATCTCCACTCCTCTAACCCATCCCTCATTACTCAAAATTCCCTCTCCTCCTAAAATCATTATACAAAATTAAAGATACTATCATATCTCAAACTTACTGTTAATCCTCATCCTTACAAACATAAGAACCAGACCACCTCCTAACACTCCGATAAGACACCATACCATGTAAAAAAATCACTAGACCGAACACAATACCACACCTATACCTATCACTCCAAATTCAGGGAACCTCCAACACTATCACATCACCCCAAATACATTATCTTACAACATCTCCTTCATCACCCCCCTCAACTCCTCCCTTATCCATCCCACGCAACCATTTCACCAACCCTTCACCACCCTCCCTCCATCCATTATTACCTCCCTCCTCACCTCCACACACCCCACCCACTCTCACTCCTTTCCACCACCCACTCAAACTCCAGATCCTATGACTTCCACCTATTCCTCCCTCAAACTCCTTCATCATCCACCACCAATCCAAACATCCTCACGTACCACCTGACACCATAATCTCACTCCCCTCCAAAACCAAAATAAATATTAAAAACTGAATACATAAATAAACTGACATATAAACAATTATACAACAACTTCCGGTTTCATTGATTTTGTGGATTTTGATCCTTATTATATATTTATTAAGGGATAATAAATTTGAAATTAATTTTTGGCGCCGCTGCCGGGGAGGAGTGAAAGCGTTTGTCGTTTCGAAGTTTGACAATTAGTGCTTTGAAGATCCTTCCTTGTGGATGTTTTTCTTTATAAAAATACAAAAACACAAAAATATTTTTCATTTTCTTTTATTAGTATATTTATATATATAAAAACAAAAAAAAATCAAGAAAAAAAAAAAAATTGTCCTTAATTATCAATAGAAATCATCAAGTTGGTAAAAGAACACCAATATATAATACTTTCAATTGAAGTATTATCCATTAATAAGTTCCCAAACCAAAGATTCAAAAACTTGCCTTTTGTGTCAAAAATCGTGTCCATTTCGCGGATCGGGCGATGATGCCAACAAGCATCTCGACAAATTTTTGCATGTCACCCAAAGCATGAAAGTGAATGGGGTCTCCGATGACACCCTTCGTCTACATCTCTTCCCTTACTCCTTGCAAGATCGTGCCGCCGAATGGTTTGATCGTTTGCCAAGGAATTCTATCAACTCTTTTGACCAAATGGCAAAAATATTTCTTGGAAAATACTTCCCACCCTCTATGGTGACCAAGTTGAGAAATGATATTACGAATTTTTGTCAAAGACCCGATGAGTCGTTATTCGAAGCTTGGGAACGTTATAAGCTTTCAATTGATCGATGTCCTAACCACAACAAGTTACCCGTGACTCAAATAGATACCTTCTATAACGGGCTAACATTAAGGCATCGTGATACTATCAATGCAGCTGCCAGTGGGACCTTTATGAAAAGGCGCCCCGAAGAGTGCTATGATCTTATCGAAAATATGACCGCCCATCACAATGATTGGGATACTTCTGCTCAACGGAATGAGTCATCGAGTTCTATCACTTCTTCTAATACAGAAATAGCGTCCCTTAAGCTTCAAATGGAAGAAATTAATAGGAACTTAACAAGAATGCTCCAAACAAACCAACAAGTTAATTCCGTAACACCGAGTTGCGAGACTTGTGGTGGTCCTCATTCTTACAATGATTGTCCAGCCACCGTTGGCCAAAATCAGAACGTATATGTTGTGGGAGCCTACAATCAAGGTGGTAATTCCTACCAACCTCAAGGTAACCCAATCTCTTACTATCGTTCGAACAATTATCTCGGACCACCAGGGTTTAATGTGAATCAAAATCAAAACCGAAGCAATCAAAATCAAAACAACCAGGTTCAGCCTTACCAAAACTAGAATCAGGGAAACAACCAAAGTAACAATCAGGGTAGAAATCGGTTTTTCCAGGGTGCTAATCATAATCAGAATCAGGTTCAAAATTATCAAGCCCTTAATACCCAACCTCCGGTTGCTTTACCGCAATAATTAACAAACTACATCAGGATTAACGAAAACAAGATAAATTCAATGCAAACTCAAATGAACAACTTGGCTACTTTAAATCAAAGGCTAGAAAGTATGCTAGGTAACTTTATCAAAATGAATACCGCTTCTTCATCGGGTACGGGATCTCTCCCTAGCAACACCGTTGCTAACCCGAAAGGTGATTTGGAATTGAAAGCATTACCACTCGGAAGTGGTCTGTTCTTGATGACCTTCCGTGTCCAATGCCTCCCCTATTCCAATTAGATTCCGGAGGAGGATGAATCGTGAGAGGAGACTTTCATGGACCCGGAACATGGTGAGTTACCATGAAGGGTCGCCACATCCTCTAAGTCCAAAAAGCTAAACAAAGAAATTTTTTGTGAATTCATCACAGTGATCCTCGTCACACGAATATCCCCTTATCCTCTAGATGAACCACGGGAAACAAAAAGAAAAGGAATATGTTCAAATCACAAATTCTATACAACAGAGAGAACAAACAGCTTCATATCAATATCACTCTTGCCGATGCATTAATCCTTATCCTTAAATATCAAAAGATGCTTAAGAGTCTCCTTTCCAATAAGGAGAAGCTTATAGAATTGGCAAATACACCCGTTAGTGAAAATTGCTCAGCGGATATCCTAAAGAAGCTTCCTGAAAAGCTAGGTGACCCTGGGAAATTTCTCATTCCGTGTGGTTTTAATGTGCAAAGCCCTAGCCGATCTAGGTGCTAGCATCAACTTGATGCCACTCTCGGTGTGGAAAGAGTTAGGATTACCCGAGCTTATTTCCACCCAAATGACTCTTGAACTTGCTAACCGTAATATTTGCACTCCGAAAGGAATTGCAAGAGATGTCTTTGTTCCGGTTAGAAAGTTCACATTCCCCGCTAATTTTGTTATTGTTGATTATGAGAGCGATCCTCGTGTCCCCCTCATTTTTTGAAGACCATTCTTACAAACCGTTCGTGCTTTGATTGACGTTCATGGAGAAGAAATGATTCTCCGTGACGGTAATGAAAGACTAATCTTGAACATGAGAAATGACACTTCAAGCTATTCAAACGAACCTCATCAAGAATCAATCAACATGATTGATGTCTATAATGGTTCACATGAGGATTATCGTGATAGAATTGTTTGGCAGTCAAATCAATGCCAAGTGGAAAATCCCACTCTCCTTTCTCTTTCTCATACGATATAAGCTCACGGAAGTTAATGATGATATCTTTGATCCGGAGGAAGACATTATTGAGAACTTGCTAAATCTTGATAAAACCAAAGATCTCCCTTCGTATCATGATAATCAATTGAGTGGCAATCCCACTCCGATTTCGGAACCCGAGACCAAGTCTTCTTCTTCTCCGACACTTATTTCCCTCAAACAAAGTGAGTTAATTTGGGAAGAATTCGAAGCTTATCTCGTAAGTGATTCATTTCCACCAGGAAATAGTAATCCTTCATCTCTTCTCCCTCCTTTTCATAATGCCTATAGTTGGCATGTACCACCTCTTCTTTACCTAGTCTCCACATTTCTGAGACTAGAGACTATTTTCTTGAGGAGTTCGCCGATGAACTCGCTCATATCACATTTCCACCGAGAAATGATGATCTTCCCTTTGATGCCGAATCCGATCTTCGAGAATTAGAGTATTTGCTTAACCATGATCCTATCAAGGATATGGATTCTATTCTCTAAGATTCGGTTGATGAAAATTCTCTTGATGACAATCTTGATGATACCATTTCTGAGATGTTTACCGATGAACATGCTCCTTGAATGCTCATCCCCACCATTATGGATGATTATGATGATGACCTTTTTTATCATGAGACTGTTAATGATGATACTTATGATGATCCTTTTTACTCCAAGGAAGAGAAAATCAAAGATTCTAAAATCTTGATTAATGAACTTGATCCCCCTAGATCAAGTGATTTCCTTCCTTTTCCCGAGTATTACTCGGTTTTCTATGAGTATTTTTCCGAGGTTGATGCTTTGCCTTCGACCAACAACGAGGACAAGGTATTTAATCCGGGTATACTCATTCATGAGAACCTCTTTGAAGTCACCAACTTTGCAACACCGGACAAGAATGTAAAGAAGACCACTAATGCTTCTTTAATTCTTGAGGATTTTAATCCTCCTCTTTATGAGCTTCCTTTCCACAAAGAAGTTCCCGGGCTAGGAGCTTTACTCTCGTTTTCATCCGAAAATAAGGAAAAAGTATACAACCATAGGATTCTAACTTCTAAAAGAGTTCATACCTCTCTTCTCCCGGAATTATCTCATCGGGGCACTAAAGCTTTCAAAGTCACCAAAATTCTTGAAAGCCCGATGGAGATTTTTCCTTGCTCTTACCAAGAGGACATCCGAGTCTTGGATGTTTCGTGTCTCCACTTCTATCCCCCTTGACAAGCTTAAGTATGGGGGATTAGGTCAAGCTAAGTGACCTAAAACAAGCGCTTCGTGGGTGGCAACCCATGCTTATCCTAGTATTATCATCGTAGTAGTAGTAGTATTGTAGTAATGAATAAGTGTTTTTTGTTGTGTGAGTGTGTGATGAGGCTCGCCTTCTTCCATTTTCCGTGTTTTGTGTTTTGTGTTGTAGTTTGTCCGGGATGTCCAGATTTTTTGAGCCTCTCGTGCTCGCAGTTTTTGTCCTTCGATCTCATGTGCTTTCACATCTCAGCTTCATTTGGGAATTTGATATCCTATCTAATCGACTAATCGTTTTTTCTTTTAAGCATACTTAATAAAACGGTCTTAGGATTTACGTAGAAGAGATCCCTTCGTAAAACATTAAGGACACTGTTTAGTTATTTTAGTATGGGGGGATCTTTCGATTCGATTGTGCCTGATTCGCTGTTTTCACGTAATCCCAGTTTTTACCACCAAAATTACAAAAAAATCGAAAAAATTTTAAAATTTTCTTACAATAAAATAAGTTGTTTTGTTCACATTTTTTGGACTTTCCTGCTGTGGTAGAATAATGAGTAATTTTTGACCTGATCGAGCTAGTGTTGGTCTAGCTGCTTTAACTTTTAGGGACTCAGCGTTGTTTCGCGGATTGCAAAGAACGAAAAATGATAGTGTTAATTATGTGTTGGATGCTAAACAAGGATTATCTTGAAAATCTTAAGTGTCATGTGTGTAATTTGTGGCTTTTTCTTCCTATTAAGCTTCTAGACCGGACTATAATACGTGCTATTTTGGAGATTAATTTAATCTACAATTTTTTTAAGCATGTTCTATATCAATAATTTTAGTTAAATTTTTACTTTATTTTCTTAAAATGAAATTTTCTCTATATCATGGTATTATATGTTTAAAAAAAGAGTAATAATTATAAATGTGGGCTAATAAAAGTTTGATGCATCTTGCCGGCTCACAACCGATGTTACAGCCTTCTAAAGAAAGCCCCCATGTGTAGAATAATAATCCGAGACTGATAAAAGTTTGCTGCATCTTGCCGGCTCACAACCGATGTTGCAGCCTTCTAAAAGGTCGAGGATTCCCTTAAGAATGAATGACTGTATTAAGTGTAGTAAATATGAATTAATAAATATAGGGAAAAACTCTTTTTCTTAAATTTAAATATGCTTTTGAACTAAGACTTTTTTATTTTAAGTTTTTTCTAAAGAAGTATGTTATATATATGGGAAACCTAAGAGTTTTTGGAACACAAAGGTCCGTGAAGTCTGATACTAGTCTTTGTGGTGGTCTAGGGTTGTCAAAAGCTGTGTCACTTTAGCAGCAAGGTATGGGATGTGCCGAGACGAAAGTCGCTACATGGGATGATCTCGCCTTCAAACTCATTATTCTCGGGTGGAACGTGAAGCATAGAATTTTTGCAAAAACATTGATCCATAGTTGAAATTCGAAATGGCACATTTTCACCTAAAACTATTATTACTTGTCGGGGAGGTGAATAGTTCACAAGTTTGCAAAAATGTGTAGTGTTAGCATTTAACGTATATTTAACCGGTGATTTCGTTCTTATAGCTTGGTTTGGGACGACGTTGAAAAGGTCGGGGACGCATGAATTTTATCCTTTTTGGGGCATTCTCGGATCGAAATGCTCTTGTTCTATGATCCTTAAAAGTTATAAAAATAACGAAAGTCAAATATGTTAGTTAGTTGCTTAATATGAAAAGTACAAAAAAATGAGAAAAATGAAAAATACAAAAATATGTGTAGGAATAAGAGTATATATTTAAAAATGGTAAAGACGGGGCTTTTCAAAACTTATGAGTCTTTACTTCCCCTTGACGAACACTTAGCTACTTTTCGAGGTTATTAGTCGAGGGGGATTAAAAGTCTTAGTTTTCTAAGTGCTTACTTATAGCATTGCGTGAGGACACGGCAATGTCTTAGTATGGGGGATTTTGGTATGTGCTTAAATACACATACCTTTTTCCATTAAAAATTGACTTAAATGACGAAAAAGTACCCAAAAATTACATTGTTTTTGTATGTTTCACTTATATTATGCAAGGGTAGAAACGGAAATTATCGACAAAAGGACGAAAATAACGAGCCCAAAAAACGACCAAAAAACGAGGACGGAAGGAAAAAAGCGTGGAAAAGCCAAAGTCAAGTCAAAGCTAAAAAAATCAATAAAAGTCAAAGTCAAAGTCAACCCGAAAAAGTCAAAGACAAAACCGAGGCGAAATCGAAGAAATTACTTAATGGGCCAACCCCAACCCATCTAATGGCGGTTTGGTCAAGCCCATTAGCTATTTTAACAAAGGTCTAAGCGCCCACTATAACTTGAGGGGCTTAAACTGCCAAACCCTCAAAGTTATACACCCAAAGGACTTAATGTGCAAACCAATATATAACCCTGAGGGACCAAACTTGCTTAGTCTCAAAACCTTTAATACACCACAAAGGACTTTCGGTGTAATCAAACAACACACGTTGAGGGGCTT
The DNA here is from genome assembly GCA_026074375.1 of Tanacetum coccineum. Taxonomy (NCBI): domain Eukaryota; kingdom Viridiplantae; phylum Streptophyta; class Magnoliopsida; order Asterales; family Asteraceae; genus Tanacetum; species Tanacetum coccineum. The sequence continues at coordinate 12,363 of BQNB010050387.1, read as the reverse complement.
AACCTGTCCAAACCCCAAACTTATCCCCTGTACCCTTTTATAAAACCTTTCCCGCCTTGTTACCGTTCATCATCCCCAAAAAACTCTCAACCCCTGCAAACTTACGTCAAAACTCTTCTCCCCACATATCATAACTTCACCATCCCTCACCCCACACCCACATGGGTGATTGCCACCTTGGCAATCCCCAATCACCCCATTGGGCAGTAAAAACGACAAGAAGAATGAAGGGTTGAGATGGAATGCTTGGGCACTACTCAAATCCAATGGCCAAGATTGCTTTGATTTTGCCTCACACAACAATACACACCTCTTATTTCTTTTCAGAAAAGAAACACAAGAAGAAAGAGAAGACATTAGTCGTTTCTATATAATAGCCATTTGTAAGCCTTGAGCAAGTACTTTTTTTTTATCTAGTTTATTTAGTTTTAGTATTTTTAAACTTAATGTCGTTAAAGTCTTGTAACTGTTTTGATGTTTAATGAAAGTTGGATGTTTTTTATAGTAAAGTTTGGTTTATTTTTTACTGTCAAAAAGCTTGGCATAAGCCAATTTAAGCTCTTTTAAACCTTATAAGGTGACCTGTTGTAAGGAAAAATATAAAGTTCTTAAGAAAAAAATAAAAAAAAATATAAAGAAAAATCATCAAAAAGAATTACCACAGCTTGTATTTGGATGATAAGCCAAAAGGGAAGGGTTACTGGACTCTCTCCTAGCTTGTATTATACAAGCTCGTGCTTGGAGATTGTTATTTTGCCCTGTTTTGAGCAAGGCTTGTAAAGTCTTTTATTTTTCATTATTCTAATTTGTTGCTTATGTCACTATTCCCAGCTTATTAGTGCTTATTTTTCTGTTTTCTAATTGATTTAGCTTATTTTTGTTTTTAGTGCTTATTTTGTCATCTCTTTAGTTTGTTTGAAACTGCCTTTATATTGTTCGTAATAACGGCTTTTTCATTCTTGCTTATTTTATTGTGCTGATTCCCTTGTTTTTATCATTGCTTATTGCTTATTTGTCATATCTTTTTATCTGTTTTTAAATATCCTTTCTTAAATCTTAGTGAAACAGCTTAAAATTTGGTTTTCATTACTTAAGAGAGTGTTTGGCATAACAGCCAAAGTGGGTCATTTTTGGTTAATAACCTATTAGGTCATTTGGTCAACTACCACAAGCTGTTTTTAACTCTTCTTAATCTGTTTTTAAGATTGGTTAGGTTTACAAGGTTGTTTTTTTTGAGTTTTCATAAGTTAGGACTTTAAAATTTGTTGTGACAGAAAAATGCTTATAGCTTATTAGATTAGGTCTTTGAAAAGCTTTTGAGTTCTCACTTTTGTGTCCTTTCTATGTCTTAATGATATTAGGATTTAGAGTCCTTTAGGTTTTCTTTTGTGTTTGTCCAATTCAGTCATAACTGTCAAGTAGTATTTTTAGTTTTCAAAAAAAACCCTTTTTCATTTTGAATTTTCAGATAGTAAAAGTTGTTTTTAGCATCTAAGATTTTGAGCATAAGCTCATTGGTAGCCAAACTCAATCTTTTTCATCTAGGTTTTCGATTTTGAGCTTATTTGACAGCTTTTCTTTAGACCCTGCGTTGAGTGAGCCCTTTGTCCTTTTCAGAACCCACATCAGCATATGCTGATTGTGGACAGGCTATTTCACAACACTCTTTCTTGGCTTATTTAATTTTCAAAACCTCCTTCAATTGCTGTTTTAGATAGTACTTTAGCCCCTCTTTAAGCCCATATAAGCCATATGTCCATAAGGTTCCTTTTTAGTGCTTAAAACTTAAGCCCAAAAGTGTCCCTTAGGGCTGTCTTGAATGCATTTTTGGCCCACTTAGCTTATTTGCCTTTTATGGATTTTCTGTTTAGTTCCTTGGCTTATTTTTATTCTTAAATGCTTATAGATATAGGTAGTTATCTGTTTTTGCTAATCCCACCTTTTTAATGCTTATTTAGTCTTAAATTAGGCCTTAACATTCTCAAAAGTTTCAACGGCAGTATTAACTTATAGTCTAGTTATGTTGACTTTAATGCTCAATTCTGGCTTAAATTGCTTTATCCTTGGTTTGCTTTTTGCTTTGAGTAGTTATTAGGTTAGGTTTAGAACTTATTTTGTTATTGTACTCGGTAGAGCTTATTAAGCTTATTTGTTTTGTAGCTTAGCTTTTAGTTAAAATCTTTTATTGATGCTGTCCATTTCTAACTTTATCTTTTGTGCTTATTTTTGTTTTATCTGCTTATTAGGCATAGTTGATTACCTGTTTGTTTATTTGAGTTTGCACTTTGCTTAAATTTGTCAAAAAATAATTAGCAACACAGTTTAGTCATCTAAATCTTAGCTTAATTGCATATCTGCCATCTTTTTGTGCTTATGTCAAGCTTTAAGTTAGTTTTCTAAAAAGTTGTCTGTGTTAAACTTCTTCTTTTTTGAGTTATATAAGTTTTAAAAAAAAGTAAAAAATAAAAAAAGGATTTTTTCAAATAAGGGAGGGGTGAGGACTCGAACCCAGACCTCCTTAACAAAGCAACGTCCCAACAACTCACTCAACCATGTGCTTTAATAAGTCATCTACAAATTGCTAGACATCTATTCTTTATAACTTTTTAAGCCTATAAGCACATAAGCTGTTTTAACTTTTTCCAAGCTTATTCAAATTAAGCTGGCAACCCCCTTTTTAATTTCTCGAAGTATCAGTAATACTTAGCTTACTTTTTGCGTTTAATTTTTCATAATTTTCTCTTTTCGTTTACTTTTTTTAATTATTTTTCTTTTTATATTGTTTTCGTAATACATAAAAAAATTATAAAAAATCAAAAAAATTTTAATTCTTTTTTTAGAAAATTTTAATTTCTGGTTTTGTTAATGAACGGGATTAGTTCCGTTCACGTTTGTTGTCTTGTTTTAACGTCAAATCAATTCGTTTTCGTTCTGTTTCTTTAATTTACTTCTTTTTTAGTTAATTGGAGTTATTTAAAAGTGAAAAATCATTTTAGGTTAATTTTTGAAAAAAATTTTTTAGGGTTTTTAGTCAACATTGTTAGAGTCCCGTTATCGGTTTTGCATAATTTTGTGTGCCTTTTCATTTTTAGAGTAGAGTGCTTAAATTCTCGTTAGATTTAGGCAATCCAATCCAAATCTCCTTACATTCAAAACATCATATCAACCGATTCGACTTCCATTCCTCCTCGTTGGGATAAACGACCCCGGGAACTTCATATACCACTTCCGGTTGAAATTGATTATAATGGATTTTGATCTTATTATATTTTATATTTATTTATATTTATATATATATAAGGGTGTATCCGGCTTTGATCAATTTTTTGGCGCCTTGCCGGAGAGGGTGAAAACCGTTGTCGTTTCAAAGTTTGGACAGTTAGTGCTTTGGAAGATCATTCCTTGGGAGTTATTTTCTTTAAAAATACAAAAATTAAAATATTTTTCATTTCTTTTCTTTAGTACTATTATGTCTTTATAAACCAAAAAAAATACAGAAAAATCAAAAATATATAAAAATAAATTGTCCTTAATTTTCAATAAATAAAATCATCAAGTTGGTAAAGAAACCCACTATAATACTTCAACGAGTATTATCATTAATAAGTTCTCAAAACAAAGATTCCAAAAACTTTGCCTTTTGTGTCACTAGCGACGTTGGCTCACCTTTAAAAAGTTAATTCTTTTAAAGAGCTACGAAGATGCTTGTTGTGTATTAGGTTTAAGTGTCTTTTCTCGTTGTCCGTTATTAAAATAGATGTGAAACATTGTTGGATAAACAAAAAACATTAGGTGTAATTTTCTTTGTATATATTTAAGTGATGCGCACTCGATTCATCTCCGTAATCAAAACCCTCTGCACAACAAGCACACGATAGTTGTTGCACTTTAATTTGGAAGAACCTAATGATAATCCTCTGTAGTTACATGGCAGGCTAATGGAGCAGGTGGTGCTTGGACCACCTCCCGTCGGAGGAGGTGGTTTATCAGTTCCCGACCTTGCCGGACTATGGAGGGGAGTTAAGCCAACGTCTTTAGATGGGCTGAGGTTGGACAAATTGCTCGATTGGCATTCAGCAACGACTTTTAGACTTTAAGAATGAACTGATTCAAAAAGTTCCAAAATTCGTTTTGGTCCATTTCGCGGATCCGGTGGGGTTGGTGATGCTGTCCAACAAGCCTTCGACAAATTTTTGCATGTCACCCAAGCTATGAAAGTGTAATGGGGTCTCGATGACGCCCTTCGTCTACTTTTCTTCCTTATCCTTGCTAGATCGTGTTGCGCGATGGTTTGATCGTTTTATGCCAAGGATTCTATCAACTTTTTTGACCAACTGGCAAAAATTTTTTCGGAAAATATTCCCCCCTCTATGGTGACTAAGGTTGAGAATATATTACGAATTGTCAAAGGACCAAGAGCGTGTATTCGAAGCTTGGGAACGTTATAAGCTTTCAAATGATCAATTGTCCTAACCTTAATTGTTAACGTGATCAAATAGATCCTTTATACGGGCTAAACATTGAGGCAGCGTGATATATCAATGCAGCTGCGGCGTGGACCTTTATGAAAAGGCGCCCCGAAAGAGTGCTTGTCTCATCGAAAATATGACCGCCCATCACAATGATTGGGATACTTCCGCTCAACGGAATGAGTCATCAAGTTCTATCACTTCTTTTAATCCGGAAATAGCGGCCCTTAAGCTTCAAATGGAAGAAATGAATAGGAACTTAACGAAAATGCTTCAAACAAACCAACAAGTTAATGCAGTAAACACAGAGGTTGCGACAACTTGTGGTGGTCTCATTCTTCCAATGGATTAGTCAGCCACCGTTGGCCAAACTCAGAACGTATATGCTGTGGGAGCCTACATTCAAAGTGGTAATTCTACACCTCAAGGTGACCGCAATCTACTTAGCTATCGTTCGAAATAATTTATCTCGGACTACCTGGGTTTACTGTTGAATCAAAATCAAAAAAGCAATCAAAATCAAAACAACCAGGTTCAGCCTTACCAAAACCGGAATCAAGGAAACAACCAAAGTAACAATCAGGGTAGAAATCAGTTTTTCCAGGGTGCTACTCATTAATCGAATTCAGGTATCAAAATTATACGCCCCTAATACAACCTCGGTTACTTTCCCACAAGATTCAACTAATACATCAGGATTAACGAAAACAAGATCAATTCATGAAACTCAAATGAAAACTTGGCTTATTCGAATCAACGAGGCTTTGAAAGTTATGCTAAGGTACCTTTATCAAAATGATTACCGCTTCTTCATCAGGTATGGGGATCTTCCTGAGCAAAACACCGTTGCTAACCTAAAGGTGAATGAAAGCCTTATTACACTCGAAGTGGTCTTGTTCTGATGGACTACGTTTCCCTTGCCTCCTCCATTGTAAATTCGGCGAGGAGGAGGATTAAGAGTAGAGGAAGACTTTCACGGACCCGAAACATGGTGAGTTTACCATTAAGGTCCCACTCCTCTGTCCAAAAGGCTAAACAAAGAAAAATTTTGTGATTCAATCCAAAGGGATCCTCGTCACACGATATTCCTTATCAGTCTTAGTGATGACCAATGAGAAACAAAAAGAAAAAGATGATGTTTAAAATTCACAAATTTTGGCATAATGTTTTTAACAGCTTACATATCAATATCACCTCTTTTTTGGCCGATGCATTAATTCTATATCCCGAAAGACCAAAGATAGCTTAAGAGTCTCCTTTCCAACAAGGAGAAGTTATTGAATTGGATAATTCACCCATTTGTAAAAATTGCCTCAGCGGTTATCATTAGAAGCTTCCCGAAAAGCTAGGGGACCTGGGAATATTTCTCTTTCGTGTGGGTTTTAGTGAGTAAGTGCAAAGCCCTGGTCCGACTTAGATGCTAGATACACTTGACGCCACCTAGTATGGAAAAAGTTTGGATTACCCGAGCTTATTTCCACCAAATGATATTGGAACTAGCTAACGAGCTAATTTGTACAATGAAATGAATTGGAAGAGTGTATTTGTTCTGGTTGGAAAGTTCACATTCCCCGCTGAATTTTGTATTGTTGATTATGATGAGCGATCGGTGTTCCCCCTCATCTATGGGTAGACATTTTACGGATGCCGTCGTCTTTTGATTGACGTTCATAGGGGGCTAGAAATGATCTCCGTGACGGTATGAAAGTACTCATCTTGAACATGTGAAATGACCACTCAGCTATTCAAACGCACCTCATCAAGAATCAATCAAATGATTGTATTCTACAATGTTTCACATGAGGAAATTCGTGAGATTTGTTTGCAACAAAGCATTCCAAGTGGAATCCCCTTCTTCTCTCACTTCTCATACAATTAATTCACCGGAAGTTATCAATCCGTAAAAGTGGCTAATCTCTCCAATATTCTGGAGGAGTGATTTATTCTCTTGAGGAGAGTTCGTAGATGAACTCGCTTCATTGATGTCATTTCCCCGGGAAATGATGCCATGACCCGGAAGACGTTATTAGTGAGAGTGAATATTAGCTTAGCGTGATCCATTAGCTGAATATTCTCCTGAATTTTAATAACGATCTTATTGATACCATTTTCGAGGAGTTTGCCGATGAACCCGCTCTTGATTACTCATCTCCCCCGAGATATGATGATGTCAATGATGATCAAGTCGACCTTTTACTCGAGGAGTTCGCCGATGAACTCGCTCTTATTGACTCATTTCTACCGGGATATGATGATATGACTCCCGAAGACGTTATTAAAGAAAAAGAATGTTTGCTTCATAAGATTCGGTTGATAAAAATTCTTTTTATGACAATCTTGTTGATACCATTTCTGAGATGTTCACTGATGAACATGCTCTTGATTACTCATCCCCACCATTATGGGATGATTATGATGATGAACTTCTTGATCTTAAGACCATTGATGATGATACTTATGATGATCCATTTTACTCTAAGGAAGAGAAAATCAAAGATTCTAAATTTTTAATTGATGAACTTGATCACCCTAAATCAAGTATTTTCCTTCCTTCCCCCAAATGTGACTTAGTTTTCTATGAGGATTTTTTCGAGGTTGATGCTTTGCCTTCGACCAACAACGAGGACAAAGCATTTAATCCGGGTATACTCATTCATGAGAGCCATTTTAAAGTCACCAATCATGTAACACCGGATAAGAATGTAAAGAAACTATCCTCATCTAATGCTTCTTTAATTCTTGAGGATTTTAATCCTCTTCTTTATGAACTTCCTTTCCACAAAGAAGTTCCCAGGTCTGAAACTCTACTCTCGTTTTCGTCAGAAAATGAGGAAAAAGTTTTCAACCCCGGGATTCTAACTTCTAAAGGAGTTAATATTTCTCTTCTCCCGGAATTATCTCATCGGGACACTAAAGCTTTCAAAGTCATTAAAATTTTTGAAAGCCCGATGGAGATTTTTCCTTGCTCTTATGGAGAGGACATCCGTGTTTTGGATGTTCCGTGTCTCCATTTCTATCCCCCTTGACAAGCTCAAGTATGGGGGGATCGGGTTAAGCTAAGTGACCTTAAACAAGCGCTTCGTAGGTGGCAACTCATGCTTATCCTAGTATAATCGTAATAGTAGTATGGTAGTTATGTAGTAATGAATAAGTTTTTTGTTGTTGTGAGGAGGTTCGCCTCTTCCATTTCCGTGCTTTGTGTTTGTGTTGTTGTATGTCTAGGATTGCCCAGATTTTGAAGCCTCTCGTGCTCGCGGTTTTTGTCCTTCGATCACTCGAGCTTTACATCCTCAGCTTCATTTTGGGAATCCAATATCCAAATCTTATCGACTAACGTTTATCTTTAAGCATACTTAATAAACAGCTTAGGATTTACGTAGAGACCCTTCTTAAAACATTGAGGACAATGTTTAATTCTAGTATGGGGGGATCTATCGATTTGATTATGCATGCAGTCTTTGTTTTTACGTAATCCTATTTTTACCACCAAAATTTCACAAAATACCAAAAAAATGTAAAAAAATAAAATTTTCGAAAAAGAAAATAAGTGTTTTGGTCCCACAAATTTTTGACTTCCTGCTGGCTAGAATAGAGAATAAAATTTGACTCGATCGAGCGTAGTTGAGCTCTAGCTTGTTCATAACTTTAGACTAAGCATTCGCAGGATCTTTTTATTAAAGATTTTGCGAAGAACGAAAAATGATAGAGTTAAGTATGAGTTGGATGCTAAACAAGGATTATTTAGAAATCTTAATAGCTCATGTGTGTAATTTGTGGCTTTTTCTCCTATAAGCTCCTAAACCGGACTAATAATACGTGCTCTTTTCGAAAACTAAACTTAAATCAACAAATTTTGAAGTATGGATAATATCAATAATTTTAGTTCAAATTTTTACTTAAATTTTCTAAAAAGAAATTTTCTCTATATCTTGGTAATATAAAAAAAATGGAAAAATAAAAAAAATGAGTAATAATAATAAACCGTGGGCTAATAAAAGTTTACTGCATCTTGCCGGCTCACAACGGATGTTGCAGTCTTCTAAATAAGGCACATAGTAATTATCCGAGACTGATAAAAGTTTGTTGCATCTTGCCGGCTCACAACCGATGTTGCAGCCTTCTAAAAGGTCAAAGATTTCCTTAGTTTAATGGATGTGTAATTATATTAAGTGTAGTAAAC
>BQNB010050386.1:0-33908 GCA_026074375.1 Tanacetum coccineum | reverse complement strand
TTTTTCTTGGTTTAATAATGTACGTAGGATACATGATGAGTGTCCACCATTACTCTTCGTCAGACTCTCCAAGACTTTTCAATATTTCTGAGGACATGATTTTCATTCAAAGCCGGCTGATTAGAAATTCAAATCTTTCCCGTGTCAATGCTTTGGTGAAGATGTCTGCCAACTGATATTCTGTCTTGACAAAGTAGAGCTCAACCACACCATTCTCCACTTTCTCTTTAATGAAATGATATCTGACATCAATATGCTTGGATCTTGAGTGCTGAACATTGTTACAGCAGAGAGCAGTTGCACTCTTGTTATCACAATACAAAGGGATTTTATAGAATGCAAACCCATAGTCTGTAAACTGTGATCTCATCCATAGTATTTGGGCACATCATCCAGATAAGGCAATGTATTCAGCCTCTGTGGTTGAGATAGCAGTGCTCTTTTGCCTCTTTGAAGACCAGCTGACTAGTCTGTCACCCAACTGTGCACTGCTAAAGGTACTTCTTCTAGTATCTTGACATCTGACATGATCAGCATCTGCATAAGCAGTTACGGCAATACCGGTATATTTCGAATACCAAAGACCCATGTTGGTGGTTCTTTTCAGGTATCAAAAGACCCGTTTTACTGCATGTAAGTGCTTTTCGGTAGGCTTAGCCTGATACCAGGCACACATGCATACTGCAAATACAAGATCAGGTCTACTAGATGTAAGATACATGAGGGAGACGACCATACCACGGTAACAGGTAGGGTCAACTGGTATCCCCTGTAGATCTTCATCTAGTTTGGTTCTCTCCACCATTGGAGTGTCAACTGAGTCACAAGAATCTATATCGTATTTCTTAAGTATTTCTAGAGCATATTTTTATTGGTTAATAAAGATGCCTTTGGGACTTTGAGAAATTTGTAGTCCAAGAAAAAAATGACATTTTGCCCATCATTGACATCTTACATTTTGAACTCATTATTTCAGCAAATGTATCACATAGAGCAAGATCAGTAAAAGTAAAAATAATATCATCTATGTAAATTTGTACTAGTAGGTTATCTTTACCTTTTTTCCTTGTGAATAATGTAGGATCAACTGCACCTTTAGAGAACTTCTAAGAGAATGGAAATTTGGACAACATATCATACCAAGTGCGTGGAGCTTGCTTTAAGCCATAGAGAGCCTTCTTCAGCCTGTACACGTGGTTGGGATGGTCTTGATCTACAAACCCTTCTAGTTGACTAACATAGACTTCTTCACGTAGAACACCGTTCAAGAATGCAGTCTTAACATCCAGTTGGTAGACTGTCATATTCTTGTTAGCGGCATTTGCAACAAAGATTCTGATAGCTTCTATACGAGCAACCCGTGCGAACAATTCTTCAAAATCAATTCCCTCCTCTTGATGAAAACCCTTAGCTACCAATCAATCATTGTTCTTCAAAATGCCTCCATATTCATCTAGCTTAACCTTGAAAATCTACTTAAGGTTAATTAGCATGACATAATCTGGATGTGGTACTAATTTCCAAACTTGCAGACATTCAAACTTATGGATTTCTTCTTGCATCGCTTCGATCCACGAAGATTCTAGGAATGCTTCTTTATAATTCTTGGGTTCGAATGAAGTGAGGAAAGCATCAAAGTAGCACCACATGGCATTAGTTTGTAGTTGGCGCCTTGTGGAGACTGGTCGAGAAGGATTGCGAATCACATTATCCAAAGGATGATTCTTTGTCCATTTGTTGAGATGTTTAAAAGGTGGGTTGGGTGGATGCAATTTGATGATGATTCTAGAGAGCTAGGTTCCGAGGTAAGAATATCTTAAAATGGATCATTATCAAATTATGCAGGTTGTAACTGTTCTTCAACACCTTATGAAATAACTGGAGAGTGTGTTTCATCTGATGTTGGTGAAGTACTAGCAGAATGTGCATCTTGATCATTGGAAGTTGGTAAAGGTGTACCGGTTGTATCAGCAAGAATCGGAGCTATAACGAGAAGCACATGGGATACAACACTTGGAGACGAATGAGAGTATTCATCGAACATGAGTTGAAACAGGATATTCCAATCTTTTTTTGTTGGTGGAACATAAGGTGTTGAGGAAGATGGATTTTGCATGAGTCCTGAACTGATAGTTCCAGGAGTCATAAGTTGAAGCTCGGGTCCTGAACCAAATTGTTCAGAAGCCATTACTATCAGCTCATCGAATTCAACGTGGATAGTTTCCATGATTAATCTGGTCCGTTTATTATAGATTCGGTATGCTTTCTTTGCGAGAGAGTAGCCAATGAAAATTCCAATATCAGCTTTGGGTTCCAGCTTACCTAGATCTTTACTGCCATTAGCTGGGTAGCACAATGCACCAAAGACATGAAATTACTTTAAGTCGGGTTTTCTGTCATGTAGAAGCTCATAGGGTGTTTTGTTGTGACGTTTACAAATTAAAGATCGGTTCTGGTTATAACAAGTTGTTGCTGCTGCTTATGCCTACATATATAATGGTGCCTTTGAAAATATCAACATTGTACGAGAAGCTTCCACTAAAGTCTGGTTCCATCTTTTGACAACACCGTTCTGTTGTGGAGTGTGCGCAACTGAAGTTTGGTGTGAGATCACGACATCTTCATAATAGGTCTTCAGTGTCTGGTTGACAAACTCTGTTCCATTATTTGTGCGAATGTTCCTGACAGTTGCATTGAGGCAAACTTGAACTTGCTTCAGAAATTTGATTATAAACGCAGGAGTCTCATCCTTCGAACATAAAAATTTCACCCAAGTGAATCATGAATAATCATCAACAATTACCAGTATGTACTTTTTCCCATTGATACTCTAGATTCTCATTGGACCGCAAAGATTCATGTGCAATAAATATAGCTTCTCTTGGATGGATTTTTCAGATTTGGGTTTATGAGTGTGCTTCTTGCTCTTCCCTAATCAACACGCAAAACACAAGTGGTGTTTTTCGTACTTAAGTTTAGATAAGCCTCTAACTAGACCTTGTTTGACAAGTTCATTAATGGTACCGAAGTTTAAGTGTGACAACCTTCGATGCCATAACCATGACTTGCTCTTAGAAGCTTTAGACGAGAGACAAATAGGAGAGGTCTGCATCATTTCTTCTAGTGGCAGTGTGTATAAATTTGTGCCTGTGAGCCCTTGAGTAGATCAACACCTTCTAGATCACGAACAAAGCATAAGTGCTTCCGAAAGGATCTGTCACACACCGACAATGGCAGAAACTCAGGATTGCAACATAATGATCAATCATAACACAAGATACAAAATAGAGAAAACTACAATGCATAAACTTCAAGTGCTATGAAGACCATCAACCTCGAACAACCTCGAGTGATGTCCCAAATCGCAACTAAAATCCACAATTTCTTACAATTATTCAAATGCCCACACAGGGGTCCATAATCCAAACTTAATCCAAAACATCCAAATACTAGAATCAAACAACAAGCAAGCAAGACTTCACAGGAAAATCTACTCGGGATACTTCTAAGTCTGCTATCACAATCACCAAACTATTCTTCTTTCACTTCACCTAAAAAAGATACTCAAAAACGTCAACAATAATGTTGGTGAGCTCGTAGGTTTGACCTTAAACCCAAACGTTGTGTCAATATTTCAACAGTGGACAATAGTGCTATATGACAGTGAATATATATGCAAACAACCTTAGCATCACAGCTAATCAATAACCATATGTCACTTACGCACCTAGGGTTCCCCTAGCAAGATGGAGCATTTAAAATTAGGGCCAAGACCACACACCAAACTTGGTAGGTAACCCTTCGCTCTAATAATCACACAAATACTAGGTAGGCGTACCCATCTGATCCAATTAATTTCACAAACATGGGTAGGCGTACCTATCTAATACCATACAATTCATGCATCACATAATATTTTACTTAGCAGTCATATAGCACATATCTTGTCCCTTTAAAAACCAAAAACCACATTTCACACATTTCTATTCAAAACATATGAGAACTCCCTTTAACTAAGTTTTAGCATCCCAAAATCTTATCACACAAGCAAAATGCTACGACGCCAGCACACGGACCTAGTCAGGTATTGTTCCAATTTTACTCATCATTTTCTAATCTAATTCTTCACATTTGTGCGTGCATAGAGTTTAGACGCGTTGTACAATTACCCATAACAATTTAGTTGTGTGATGGTTGACGACATAACCCAACAATCATATCAATCCCATTACTCAATAATTACATACGTATACTATTTAAAGAAAATAGATAAGTAATTTACGTAAATATTTATAATTAAGAATTATAAATATATCTCGGTAAGTCCATTCGGTAACCTTAGTCGCCGTGAAAATAATCATATTAGAGTTGAAAATGAAACGTTTACTCACAATAAACACATTAAAGAAGTTTCGAGAAAAATTATATTCATATTTTTCGTCTTTTAGTGAATTTATTAAATAATAAAATAATAAAATAATATTTTATTATTTAAAAATCAAAAATCATGTTTTTAGGAAAATTACTAAGTATAAACTTTTTTACGAAATTTCAACATGACCCGTACGCTCATACAACGATTTCCAAAGTTTCAAACCTTATTTTTAACACTTTTCATAAATTCGACACTTTTTCGACAAAATTCTAAAATCTCAATCTTTAACGTTTACTAAAATGTTTTTCCCAGAATATCATTTAATATCACTTCGTAAATACATTTTCACTTTCAAAAGTCCAACAAGACTCTCATAACGACTAAATATCGCTTATTGGCCTTATAGGCCCAACAAGGGTTCATTAAGATATTTATAAGTCCAAAATACAATCCAAGTCCAAAACCAAGGTCCATTTACATATATAAGCATATACCAATAAATAGAAAATAATCCGGACCACAATAAGCCCTCCCATTAAGCCACGGCTTAAATAGACTTATTGGGCCGTGAGTCCAATAGCTTAAAAATACATATATTAAGCTTGAAAATAAGCTAATAAGTTACGTATCACATTTGGTTACTACCATAAGCCTCAAAAATAGTCTACAAGATACACCATAACAAAAAAATAATTAAAATCACATTCCTAGTGATTTTAGGAAATATTTCGTGGCATATAAGCCCAAATAAGCCAAGAAATAGCTTAAAAATAAGCCCGAATAAACAAGTTATTATAAAAAATAAACTATCTGGCAACATATATTATTCAACCATCACGACCACAACATCAAAACTACAAAAACCCTCTTTTTCCTTTTTTAATCCAACAAACCAAACACACCCTTTTTATTCATTTTGTTTCCAAAAATCAATTTTCACGATGATCAACTTGTACAACTAACATCTATGCATCAAAACAAACCCAAAAGGAAAAACGAAATTTAAATTTGAAAACTTACAAGAAAATCTTCAAAAATGAATATTTCGACACGAACCGGACAACCCAAACCTTGCTTAAATGAACACCCAAACACTCGTATCAACCCGGAATATCACGTTCTCGATCAAAGTTGGAAAATTTATGGTGGATTGTGGTGGTGTAGGTGGCGGTCGAATAACACACACACACACACACACACACACACACACACACACTAGTGTGTGTTTTATTTTTTTGAAAATGAAATGATAATGTATGAAATGTTGGTGGATATATGGAATATATTTGTACAAGCTCTAGACAACTATGCTAAAAAGAAGCCACCATGTCCCCTCTTGACTTCTTGACCGGCTATGGCATCCAAGGAGGCCCCGTGTCTTTCTTTTCGTGTCGGGATCACTTAAATACTCGTAAAACTCAACCGTAAAATTTACCCCAAAGTTAATTAGCATTTTTATTCACCTTAAAAATACTTTTCCATTAACCTAGAGTAATTACACGACATATTTTCACTTTAAACTCTTTCAAAACTCATTTGGACATTAACGGACGTGTCGGACTTGATTTTCGGCATTTTTCAAAATTCACGGGGCAAACCACCCGGAATACAAACAACACAATAATACCTTCCAAAAGGGATTATTAATCACAATAAACCATAAATCACCACAATTCTCATAAAATCACCACCGTCAACACGGTACAAAATCTGAATAAACTGACAAAAGTCAAATAGTCAACAGACTATGAATGAAATATTCAGAACACAAAAAGGGAAAAGGTTACATTCTACCCCGCTTAAAAGATATTCGTCCTCGAAACTCAACTAATAACATCACTAAACTAATGCGGGTACTTCAATTTCACCTGATCTTTACGTTCCCCCGTGAATTCAGGGCCACGTTTCGAATTCCACCGAACCTTGACGATGGCAATCCTACTACGATTCAACTTCTTAAACTCTCTTTCCAAAATTTCCACGGGCTCTTCTACATAATTCAGCTTAGCATCAACTCGAATCTCATCCTAAGGCACTTGCAGTGTTGGGTCAGCCAAACACTTCTTAAGGTTCGACACGTGGAATGTGTCATGAACACCGTTCAACTCCTCAGGCAAATCTAACCGATAGGCCACAGGGCCTACTTTCTCAACAATCTCAAACGGTCCAACAATCCTAGGTGCTAACTTCCCTTTTTTCCCAAAGCATACCACACCTTTCCAAGGCGACACTTTGAGCAAGATATAGTCACCTACACTAAATTCTAGAGGCTTCCTCCTCTTATCAACATAACTTTTCTGACGATCACGCGCAGCCTTAAGTCTTTCCTTAATATGCGAGATCTTCTCAGTAGTCTCTTGCACTAACTCAGGTCCTATCAACTGACCTTCTCCAACCTCAGCCCACATAATTGGCGAACGACACTTCCTACCATACAATGCCTCAAACGAGGCACATCTCACACTAGCATGATAACTATTGTTATACGAAAACTCAACCAACGGAAGATGAACATCCCAACTTCCTTCGAAGTCCAGGACGCACGCTCTAAGCATGTCTTCCAAAGTCTGAATAGTACGCTCACTCTGACCATCGGTCTGAGGGTGATAAGCTATACTCATGTCTAAACGAGTTCCTAATGCCTCTTGCATTGACTGCCAAAACCTTGATGTGAATCGAATATCGCGATCCGATATAATCGAGATCGGCACACCATGCCTAGCAACTATCTCATTCAAATACAATCTAGCCAATCTATCCATCTTATAATCATCACGCATAGGTAGAAAATGAGCAGGCTTAGTCAATCGGTCCACAATGACCCAGATTATGTCATGCCCACTACTAGTCCTAGGCAACTTAGTCACAAAATCCATAGCTATACCTTCCTATTTCCATACGAGAATCTCAGGTTGCTGGAGCAAGCCAGATGGCCTTTGATGCTCAACCTTAACCTTTAGATAAGTCAAACACTTACTAACATACTCAGCTATATCCTTTTTTATTCCAGGCCACCAATACCTATCTCTCAAATCATAATACATCTTATCAGCTCCTGGTGTACATAGTACTTCAACTTATGGGCTTCATCCATTATCAGGGTTCTTACCTCACCCTTCAAAGGTACTCATATTCGATCCATGTAGTACAAAGTTCCATCTCTTCTCTATTCTACCATCTCATCCAAACCTCTATGCAATCCTGCAGACTCATCCACAACCTTTTTCTAAACCGCCAGTATCCTATCCTTGATACTCGACTGAAGGGTCATATTCATAGCTCTAACTCTCTTAGGCTTTACTCTTTCCTTCCTACTTAGGGCATCAGCTACCACATTTGCCTTACCAGGATGGTAGCGAATTTCACAGTCATAATCACTAAACAATTCTATCCAGCGACGCTGTCGCATATTCAACTCTTTCTGACTAAAGATATGCTGAAGACTTTTATGATCCGCTTAGATGGCACTCTTTGTCCCATACAGATAATATCTCCAGATCTTAAGTGCAAACACAACCGCACCTAACTCCAAATCATGGGTAATATAATTCTTCTCATGATTTTTTGACTGCCTAAATGCATAGGCTATCACTTTACCTCTTTGCATTAACACACAGCCTAGTCCTATCCCGGACGCATCACAATATACCACAAATTCTTCATGTCCATCTGGAAGAGCTAGAACAGGTGCATTACACAAATTATCCTTTAAAGTTTAAAATGCCAATTCCTGTTCCTCACCCCAATTGAAAGTCTTACACTTCTAAGTCAAGATAGTAAGAGACTTAGCTATCTTAGAAAATTTCTCAATGAACCTATGGTAATATCCAGCCAAACCTAGGAACGAACGAACCTCAGTCGGAGCTCTAGGGGCTTTCTAATTCTTAACGGCTTCAATCTTACTAGGGTCCATATGAATCCCATTACCATTTATCACATGCCCAAGAAACTGTACTTCTTTTAGCCAGAATTCACACTTAGAAAACTTAGCATATAATTTCTCCTTTTTAGCAGTCCCAAGACTAACCTCAAGTGTTCTACATGCCCCTCTTGAGTCTTAGATTAGATTAAGATATTGTTTATAAACACTATCACAAACTTATCAAGATAAGGCCTACAAACTCTATTCATCAAATCCATGAATACTGCTGGTGCGTTAGTCAGACCAAAGGACATTATAGTAAACTCAAAATGTCCATAACGAGTTCTAAACGCAGTCTTTGGAATGTCATCCTCGTGCACTCTTAGCTGATGGTATCCAGACCTAAGATCTATCTTCGTGAAAAACTACGACCCTTGCAGTTGATCAAATAGATCATCAATTTTAGGAAGTGGATAACGATTATTAACAGTCAACTTGTTTAACTCTCTATAATCAATACACATCCTAAAAGAACCATCCTTATTATTAACGAACAATACCGGCGCTCCCCAAGGCGACAAACTTGGTCGAATGAAACCGTTGTCTTGGAGTTCCTTGAGTTGTCCCGACAACTCCTCCAATTTAAAAGGTGCCAAACGATAAGGATACTTTGCTACCGGCGTTGCTCCAGGGGTTAACTCAATCCGGAACTCAATTTCTCGAATAGGCGGTAATCCAGATAGATCATCCAGGAATACCTCAAGAAAATCTATAACAACAACAATCTCTTCTTGTTTCTTATCACCAGCCTTAGCACACATTAAAAATCTCGCTTTCTCTTCTGGTCTCTCTCCTAGTACTCTAAGCACCTTACCATCCGGTAGTGGTATCCTCACTACCTTCTCATGGCAAATTATTTCAACCTTATAATTAGACAACTAGTCTATACCTATAATCACATCAAAACTCCTATGCCCAAAAGGTATCAAGTCGATGTCAGAAACATGACCCTTGATTTCTAATTTGCAACCCTTAATAACCTTATCAATCTATACTAGCTGCCCGCTAGCTATCTCAATCTCATATTTGAAACCTAAATCGCTGGGCTCTAAGCCTAACAGAGGTATAAAAGTAGTGGAAACAAAACTATAGTCGGCACCAGAGTCAAATAAGGTAGTGGCAAAATGATTGTTCAAAGTAAACGTACCCGTCACAATGTTCGGATCCTGGCGAGCTTCCTCTGCTCCCAACATGAATGCCCTACCCCTAGCCTGGTTCCCTTGGTTTCCACGACCCTGACCCCCGTTATTAGCAGCAACTTGATTTGGACGATTTTCTCCCGGTCCTTGTGCTCTATTCCACCTAGGGCAAGCTGGCCTGACATGGTCGGTACTACCACACTCATAACATGCCCTAACAGTTGGGTTTCTAGCATTGACAGGATTCACATTCCTTGGCACACTTCTATAATCCCTTGCCAAATGACCCGGGCGGTTACAGTTGTAGCATGTGCGACAAAGCCCACCGGGTGCGTGGAAGGAGTTGCAGATGGTACACTTGGGCCAAGTACCCGTATTCTCTCTTCCTACAGGGTTTACAGTAGTAGCAAAAGCATTCCCAGTCCTAGCCCTCTTATTATCATCCCTACCATTCTTATCCTTGCTAGGTTCCCCCACATTTCCTCTTTTCTCAACCTTCTTAATTGATCCATTCCTAACAGCCTCATCAGTCAGTGCACCAGAAATCTGCACAGCCTTCTGTATAGTCTTTGGCTCCGTTGCTGCCACCATCCCACAGATTTGTGGAGCAAGGCCATACACATACCTCTCAATCATCCTACTCTCTGGAGTTACCAAATGTGGAACTAACCTAGCCAACTCATGAAACCTATCAGTATACGCAGCATGGCCAGCCCCGACCATGGCGTGATTCCACAACTCAGATTCTAACTTTTGCATCTCATGACTAGGACAAAACTCTTGTATCATCATAAACTTAAAGTCATTCCATGACATACTAATAGCAACTTCCCGGCTTAGCGTGCGGATCTGAGAGTTCCACCACGTTAAAGCCTTACCCACAAATTAATCCAGTGTGTTCTTTCACTCTTTGTCAACACTACAACCACTCATATCATGCACAGACTCCATTTTCTCAATCCAACGAGTAAGAACTACAACACCTCCCTTACCATCATATTCCTTAGGGTTACAAGCTAA
Source organism: Tanacetum coccineum (assembly GCA_026074375.1). Classification (NCBI taxonomy): domain Eukaryota; kingdom Viridiplantae; phylum Streptophyta; class Magnoliopsida; order Asterales; family Asteraceae; genus Tanacetum; species Tanacetum coccineum. The sequence goes on along the minus strand of BQNB010050386.1, from coordinate 23,452 downwards.
GAACTCCTTATATGAACAACCTACCCGGTTGCCATTCACTAACACATTCTCCTGAACGTTCTCATTAACCACATTACCATTCTGATTACCAACATTTCCTCGGTTACTAACCTGAGCCAACATGGCGGGTAAGAGGTTCTGCAATTGTTGGGCAATGATTGTTGGGAAGTCGGGTGCTCCCCTATTGGTTCCCTCAACATTCCCATTGATTCCCTCTACACCTCAATAAGCTCCCATACCTTGGTCATTTCCTTGACCATTCAATTCATCAACACGCTCATCATTACCTTCCCTAGGTCTTCTACCCCTTCCACCTCTACCAACCCGTTCACCCGTTCCCCCTCCTAATGATTCGGCAGCAGGCCGGCCAGCACTTTGGGTCCTCATTCTTGGCGGCATTATCTATACGAGGGAGAACATAGGCAACGTTAGGTAAGTGGGAAGACTAATATATATATAGAATATCTTACTATATATACCGATATACACATAACACCACCCTACGGTGTCAACATCAATTTGTGTGAACAACATTACTAAGTATGAGTGAGTTGTGATACGCTTATAACTACGTTGGCCACCGTACTTATATTCGCATCCTTTCCCATTCATATTCAATATTGAGCCCACCCATTTCAATGACTGACATAACTAAGGCACTAAACCGCGAACACACAAAGGCACACAAAAGCGGAACACCGCGCACATAGATCCTATACGCAACTAGACGACGGATCTTAGGTTATAGTCTAGGCCAATCCACCTAGTTCTCTATAACCTTGGCTCTGATTACCAATCTGTCACACCCCGACAATGGCGGAAACTCAAATAAAAATAGCAAGACTTCACATGATAATCACACGTGATACTTCTAAAGCCTGCTATCTCACATTCACCAAATTATTCCGCATTTTACTTTGCCTAAAAAATGATATGTTAAAAAACGTCAACAATAATGTTGGCGAGCTCGTAGGTTTGATCTTAAACCATAAGCTGTGCCAATATTTCAAATAGTAGACAATAGTGCTATATGACAGTGAATATATATGCAAACAAACCATAGTATCACCGCTAATCAATAACATATGTTCTATTTCGCACTAAAGGGCCTATCCAGTAGAGCACTAAAATTAAGGCAAAGACCAACACACAAACTTGGGTAGGAGTACCCATCCGCTCAAATAATCACATAAATTACTGGGGTAGGCGTACCCATCCGATCCTAACAATCATGCAATACATAATATTCACATAACAGTCATAAGCACATATCTTGTCCCAAAAACAAAACCACATTTCGCACAGATCAATTCAAAACATTTCAAAACACATTTGAATATCATTTTCCCCCAAAGGAAACAAAGTAAAAATAGGGCTACGAGAACTCATCTCAACCAAGTCTTTTGCAACCAAATTTCAATCACACAAGCAAATGCAAAACGACTGACCGCACACGACCTAGTCCCACTGTTTAATGTCCTAATTTAATCATCCATTTCCAAAACAATCTTTACGTTTGATGCATAGAGTTTAGACGCGTTGTATAATTACTCATAGCAATTTAGTGGTGTGATGGTTGACGACATATCTCAACAATCATATCAATCCCATTACTCGATAATACATACTTATACTATTTAGAGAAAATTGATAAGTAATATGCGTAAATATTTATAATTAATAATTATAAATATATCTCGGTAAGTCCATTCGGTAACCTCGGTCACCGTTAAAATAATCATATTAGAATTGAAAATGAAACGTTTACTGATGTGCTGTCGTGTAGGGTTAATTATTTGATTATCAAGTTTTAAATTTATATTTAGCTGACAAACCTAAAACAACACTTTAACGAGCAGTGTACCTGGTCAAGATGGAGTTCGCGGTAATAAGGGTGTCGAACACTAAGAGTGGAACATTAATCCTATATTCTATTAGTATTTTAATTAGTCTATTTGCTGGTTAAACCTATGCTATATACATTGTCTAATGATATGGGGGGTTTTTTAGCCTGAGAGACTGGCACAGGTTTGGTGGAAACAAATATCAATTCAATACACAATAACCATAAAAGAAGAAAATCAGAGATGAAAAGAGGTACCAGCAAATGATAGAAAACTGTATTAGCCATATTAAATCCGGTTCAATGCTGGTTTGTTTGTTTTAGTGCAATGATTTACTTATCTCGAAGCGTCATATCATTCTTAAGACTTAGGTGGGTCAACATCCTAAGACTTAGACACAATTAATCCTGTCACATTTAACGCGTCCACATAAATCATCCTTTAGATTAATTATAATCTATCTTAGGGAATCAAAGCAGTGGTGATCCTGTTAAAACCCTAGCCCAACGGGACTTTACCCACTTATTGTTTGACGGTGTTTTATATACTGGTAGTCCACTATTCCAATCTTTATCAGTAAATTAAGAGCATGATTGCTGAAACATAAACGGGTTACCTACCGGTCCAACTAAGCTCATAATTAAAAGACAAAGAAAGAACGTTATTTGTGATCCTATTGGTCTAGTAATATAAAACACGATATGGAGAGCTATCCCGGTATCTAGATTACTTTTTAGGTATCACTAGACCCAGTTGAATGATAGGTCACATATTCAAACACATAAACAAGTATGAGGTGATAAACATAATTAAACAATCAACGATAAATTAAGAAATCGATTTTAAAACAAACCAAACATTGAACTTTCATTAAGATGGCTAATACCTGAGGGTATTAACCCCAAAACCAGTGTAATTATACAGCGTAATCAAACGATGAAAATCGAAACGATAAGAGATCCCCGGTTAAAATTACACGATGTATTTATGGATTCGTGATCAATGCTTGACCTGGTGGACTGATTTTTCTTCTTAATTAGTCTTTAATGAGTATGTATAAAGAATATGATATTGCCACACTGAATAACTCATTTTTGAGTCTTTTTATTTAGTGTCTGGGAAAAAGGGACTCGATACGCAGTATCTGGCAAGGTCGATACGGCGTATTTTTGCTGGATTTCTTGGAGTGCGCGCTACGTTCATAATAAATCAGTGATATCATTCCTAATTTACTTGATTTACTGTATCTTCGAATAGTTATCTTCATGGATACGGCGTATGTAGACAGGAGGGATACGCCGTATTAGGAATTGGTCAAACGTATTTTCTTGTGAAGTCAGGCGCTGATACACCATATCTCTTTTTTTGGATACGGCGTATTGGTCAGAAATCTGCAATCTTCAAATATCTTCATTTTAGCTCCAATTTATGCGCCTTTTAGCTTGTCTTCACAAACACTCCTGAATTACTGCATTTATCACTTTTAAAGCAATTAAGTACTAAATTATGCAATAATTATATAAAGTGGGCAAAACAGATGGGATAAATGATATAATAAATTGACGTTATTTGATGTCATCAAATTCACTTCCACTTGAATCCTACTTGTCCTCAAGTAGACTTTAGAAAAAGTTTCAGTTTATGAAAATGTGTCCTTACCGAAGTAAAAAAATAATTAGGATTTTCCGTTAAGCATCGTTTTTTCCTATCACCTGTACAATAACCAAGTCTCACTAATATGGAAATGAAAAACTCTAGATCACTCAACTAATCTTGGTGAACGCATTTAAGTTGTACGCTTACATTGCTCGGTCGTGGATTTAGCTTCGTATCATAGCCTAGGCAAAGGATACAACTTCTCCACCGCTAAGCTAAGGAGATACAAGTCAAAAGCTAAATTGGGTTAAGAAGGCTTAGGGTTGATCATTCAACAATCTTTCACCATAAGTACCACACCAACAAGGCAGCTGTATCGTACATACACGGCCGTAACGACAGAATAGACACATACAATCCGATCACATCCCTGTTCGTGTTTAACCAGCGGTTAGGATGAAGAATGATATATGGTAGGGAGCTTCTAACTTTCACCGAAAGTCGTCATCCAACAAGGCAGCTGAGACATGCATACATGGCTGTTACCGACGAATAGACAGCATGCTCAAACAAGTCCTTCTTCGAGTGGACATTAAGGTTAGTTGCTAGGAAAGGGAAGTAAAATGGGTGTTAAACAAAATTCATGAATCAAATAGATTAAAGCCAACAAATAAGGTACGGTTGCTAGTAACTTTCCCCCGACCGTTCCATGGCAAAGACTCAAACATATAAACAAACGCCTTGATCACAGAAATGACAAAGACAACCTAAGTTGGCGTTCCCATAACAGTCAAACTTCCATTACATCCCGCTCTTTACAAACTTTTTTACATAATAAGTGGTGATATCGGCCACTTTTTATAAGATTTTACATCGTGCTTTTCTGTATGTATAACGAATAATCGGATCCTTCTCAAGTAAATCCTTCGGTATACCCACTTCTTTTGAACGACTAGTTTCTTCCTTCTTTTTTTGCTTTCTCTCTTTTTAAAAACAATACATCTTAAATTCGGTTTAATTCCACGTCCTTCCATTAGCATAATTCTTCTTTGGATATCGTTTCCTTGTAGTACTTCTTCTTCGGACATGATTCATAATCGTAAAAGTAGCGAAACTTACGAGCTACATATTTTCCCATTGCATTGTGCAATTTCCCGACCATTACAGAGATAGAAAAATTTCACTTTGACACAGGAAATATAAAACTTTACACGAAAGCAACTAGCAACATTGATTAAAATAGGATTAATCTACAGGGTAGGCTAAGGTGCAAAGGTGTAACGAAACATATAATATGGTGTAGAAAAAGAAAGGAATGGCTCAACAAGTTGATCTAGGGAATCTTAGTCTATAAATAAGAGTAACAAAGGGTTACACGGGAGTTAACTAACCAGTGTAGTTATTTATTTTTATGACATGTAGGCTATTTTTGGTTTAATCTTAGAAATTTATCAGCTGAACATGTTTTTCCATCTAAATCCATAATACTAATCATGACGGTCTCGAGTGATATACCATGCCAAGTTCTAAAGTCCACTACATCACCGGCACACTCATAATTTTATGGAATTTTTAAGTAAACAATTGGAAATGGAATAGGCTAAATTCTCAAAATATGTATCAAGGGTTTTAGTGCGCTAGGTAATGTAACTAGTGATTTTTACAAAAGTCATGCTGAAATTTTTTTAAATTTTGGCTGTTTTTAAGCACTTTGCATGTTATTTTGTAAAAAAGAAGAAAAGTACGTTCTAATTCTCCATCCCCCCACTTAAATTATACAACGTCCTCGTTGTATAGATAAAACAATTAAATAATAAGGGAAATTAGAATTAGAACGGAAACCTCCTTGATGTTTTGCTCATGATAATTCTCCAAGATGAGTTCTTGAGCAAAAAGTGTGTTGACTAGGGCTTCAGAATGCCCGGATAAGTTCAACACATGTCTTTTTCAGAATATATCATATCATAGTTTTAGCAAGGTCCTGCATAAAATATTAGAAGACAAGTGCAAATTCTATCTCGCTATAATGATACAAGAAAACAATTAAACAAAAATGTTAAGGATCATACATCGTATCCAAACCCTAGGATACGCCGTATGATTCCTGTAAAAACAATTAAATTATTGGAAATTAAATATTAAGTTTTAAAAACTGATAACGTCCAGACATCTCTATGCGCCGTATCCAGAGGGGTTTGATACGCCGTATAGAGTGTCTGGGAAGACAGACTTGTGTAACAAACAATTAAAATGCGGGAAAACAATTAAAAACATGGACCGGGTTGTCTTCGGGAAGCACTTTTGTTTCAGTGGTCTTAAGTTCGACCTTTCTCCTTTCTTCATCTAGCAATGGTTTTGGAATTTCGAGCCTGTAATTAATTAATAAGTCATGTTGCTTAACTTACTACCAGTCTTGATTCTATCACACACAAGTAAACCAAGATCATCATATAATATATCAAAAAGGAAATCGGTAATCAAAGTGTCATAAGTGTAATATACAGTACAGATCCACAAAAGATAATAATAAAAGGGGAAAGAGATCAAGGGTGGGATTAAGCATCAGAATGTGGTTTGCAGAGGTGCTAGCATCGCATATCCATGGGGCCTGGACACGCTCTGTAGGGGCATCCGTGAGCTACCGATAAGGGTGCTATCAAATGCCTGATAAGTGTGGATGCTGGCTGTCCATGGCTGTGTCCTGCAGGAGGATCAGCTTAGTGGAAGACTCTGACTGCTCGGTGGTAAGCTCTCGATAACTCTTGCAAGCCTCAACTTCACGCCGTAGTCTCATGCACTTCCTGCTCGATCCTCTTGATCCTATGTAACATAGTCCGGGGCTAGGGAGCAGGTGGAAGTGGTAGAGGTGCCTTTGCTGGAATATCCTGAGCATCCTCGTTAGCTGCCGGACCAGTCTTATCGGCCTCATGGGCACCAGCAGCAGCAGCCTGCTGCCTCTCTGGTCCCTAGGCTACCCAAGCCCATATGTCACAGAACCTCGTGCAAATGTTGAGCCTCTCAAGCTCATGTAAATCAATCAACGGGAGCTCTCGGGTGACTACCTGCAACCCTCTCAAACCCTGATCACTGACAAGCCCAAAATGCATAGCCAAATGCCTGATGAAGTGCCCTCCTGACAACCTGGCCCTGATCTTCCTCCCCTCATCATGCCTAAATAGATACTGCGCTAATAGATATGGGACGTCAGTAGTCCCACGGTCCATGCCACGGAGGTAGAAGAGATCAACATCGGTCACCTTATCATGTGCCTGCCCCCTACCAGAAATGCTGTAAGAAATCATCATGTGGCATAGTCTCCTTACAGGGTCTCAAATAAGAACATAAGAAGAGATCTCGATCCAATAATCCCTAAGACCCCTTGTTAGGTTCATTCTTCACTAAATAAACTGGTAGGCTTCAAAACCCAGCCTTTGTCATCTCCTGCTTCGTGTGTAATCCTAATGCCAAAATAAACTGTCTTCATGTCATCCTCCTCCTAACACCTCCCAACTGAAAATACAGTGTATCAGCAACATCCAATCACATCTCTGTATCACTCATCCTACAAGTACTAAGAAACTCCAGAATGAACTCGCAGACCAAAGGTGCTCGAATCCCAAATAGTCTCCTCCAAGCGTGACTCACGAACACCTACTACACCTCTCCCCAGTATACACCATCCTCAACCTCACTGCCAAATCCTGCCTCATCTCGGGAGTCAAACCCTCAAAATCTAACACATGTACTCGGTTAACCGGCCTGCTCCATATCATCTCGAGCCTCTGCTCGTAAATATGTCTAATTCCCTCTATGTATCCCTCAACCTGGTATCTGATCCAAGGGTGTCTCTGATCAGCAGTGGGTAATGGTGCCATATCGTGTGTTAGGATCTAGATGATAAAGCAAGAAGTAGATTGGGATTCAAGTTTTTAGGGCGCGGTAAAATTTTTTTTGCTTGTGTGTAAAAGTGTATGTGTAAAACTATCCGGCGTATTAGCTGGGTTTTTATACCCACGCTAGATACGCCGTATAGGTATTTGTCTGATACGTCGCATCAGATATTAAATTGATACGGCGCATAGGTATACCTATATACGTCGTATGGAGACCAACTTTTTAATGTTTTAACAATGGAAAACGTACCTTGGCCTCTGTAATTTTTGTATGAGAACCATCCTTGTACTACTGCTTAGGGTCGAATGGAATGCCAAACGACACATACAAATTTATAATGAGAAAGAACAGCATGTCGTTTATGCAATAATTCCAAATCACGATATTTATTTTTAAGTTTATGACAAAGCTTCCCATTCTGAAAGTTTTAATGATTTTATCATGACTTGTTTCAAAAAGCCCATTCAACCTACGTGTAATTTCATTACCCTTTGAACACTGTATTATATCGATATCATTATCATCATTGTCTTTTTCTGACTTTAAATCATCGGGATGAATAATGCCGAAGAGAAATAGATCATTAAAGTGCAAACCATTTTGTTCATCTTCGTCATATTCAGACAATGATGTTTCATCGTTTAAATTAAATTCATCGATATGTTGAGGGTTTAAAATCGGTTCAGTTAAATAATCTAATTTAGACGTTTGAGCATCATTGTAAACGATGGCTGGAAATTCATTTTCAAAATCTTTAAAGAAGTCTAAATCATTAAAATAATCGACAGTAAGGTTGGGTGACGAAGGAATATTGTCATTATCATTTCCCGAATCCGATTTTAAATCATCGAATGAAATTATCTTATACGAAAATGAATTTTCATCGAAAATTACTATGTAATCTTCATCGTCGAATTCGTCTAATGATATTCTGAAATCTATCTTGTTTTCGTTCAGAGGACATACCATAGGCTCAGATGGGAGTGATGTTAATGTATTATCAAAGACTATGACTGGGAATTCAGTTTCGAAGTCAATGAAACAGTCGTCCTCATCTTCATAGTTTAAACTTTTTCACTGAATGTGGTAGTTTGCCTCTAACGCGTAGAGATACGTTCGAACATGTCTTCGACCGCTTTTCTTCTAGTCAAGTTCTGATGTATTCCTTCATGGTGATATTTGGTCGTCCCATTTTTTACCTATATCAACTTGCAATAGAGAAAAAAAGGTGAAATGGGTCTAATACGTCCGTATTCAGTAGGGATGAATTAGTCGTATTGAACAATACAGGTGAATTTAAACAACAATTAAAACACACAATGCGAATAAATGCAAACAAAATTTAAATAATTAGGTTACACTAAACTAAATTATTTAATGGTTAGAAATACTAATAAGAATAAGGTTTAATAAATTCACTCCCCGGTAACGGCGCCAAAAACCTGATGTGCTGTCGTGTAGGGTCAATTATTTGATTATCAAGTTTTAAATTTATATTTAGCCACAAATTTAATATAACACTTTTAACGAGGCAGTGTACCGGACAAGATGGAGTTCGCCGGTAAGTTAGGGTGTCGAACACTAAGATGTGAACTTAATCCAATAATTCTATTTAGTATTTTAATTAGTCTATTTACTAGTTAAACCTATGCTATATACGTTGTTAATGATATGGGGGGTTTTTCAGCCTGAGAGACTGGCACATGTTTGGTGGTGACAAATATCAATTCAATACACAATAAACACAAAGAAGAAATTCAAAAGAAGAAAAAGCGGTACAAGCCAACTGATGAAAACTTTATTAGCCCATATATATCTGTCAATTCTTTTTGTTTGTTTTAGTGCAATGATTACTGTCTCAAAGGGCATATCTTTCTTATGACTTAGGCGGGTCATCATCTAAGACCTAGACCACAATTAACCAGTCACAATGAACGCTGGTCCGCTTAAAGATCCTTTAGTTTAATTTATAATCTATCTAGGGGCAATCAAAGCGTGGTGGTCCTTTTAAATCCCTATCTCCAACTGGACTTTTACTCCACTATTGTTTGACGTGTAATTGACAACCCACCCCCCTAAGTGGGGTTGTAAAAGTCCAGTTGGGGATAGGGTTATTTTAACAGGCCCCCCACTGCTAAATCTACCACCTCACTAAACAACCCCACCCTTCATCAACAACCTTCCCCTACACCCACACACAAACACCCACACTACAACCCCCCACCCCCAACCACACCACCCCCCCCCCACCCACCCCCCCCCCACCCCCCCCCCCCCCCCCCCCCCCCCCCACACTCTCTCCCTCCCTTGCTATTCCTTAGTGTTATATATGGTAGTCACTATTCTAAATCCTTTATCAGTTAATTAAGAGAGCATGATTTCTAAAACTAAACTGGTCACCCTACACGGTCCACTATGTCTCATAATTTAAAGTCAAAGACTGAACGGGTATTTGTGATCTTTCGTCTAAGTAATATTAAAAACGATATGGAGAGCATCCCTGCTTATCTAGATTACTTTTTAGGTATCACTAGACCCAGTTGAATGATGATGTCAACATATTCAAACACATAAACAAGTATGAGGTGATAAACATAATTAAACAATCAACGATAACAAACCAAATATTGAACTTTCATTAAGATGGCTAATACTCAAGGGTATTAGCCCACAACCATTTGAACCAATCCAAACCCCAAAACTTACCCTAATATCCCACTAATTATACAAGTGTAATCAAACAATTGAAATTGAAACGATTAAGAGAGTAAAAATTACACGATGTCTTCTATGGATTCGTGATCAATGCTTGACTTTGGTGGCTGACCTTCTCTTCTAAAATCCGTCTTTAATGAGTATGGTATAAAGAATATAATATTGCACACTGAAAACACGTTTTGAGTCTTCTATTTATAGTGTCTGAAAAAGACTCGATACGTTGTATCTGGCAAGGTCGATACGGCGTATTTATTGGGGTTGGGATTCCTTAGAGGTGCAGCGCTAACGTTTATAATAAATAAGTGATATCATTCCTAATTTACTTGAATCTTCGAATAGTTATCTTCTTGGATACGGCGTATGTATATAGGAGGGATACGCCGTATTGGGAATTGGTCAAACACGTTTTCTTGTAAAGGCAGGCGCTGATACGCCGTATTTCTTTTGTTGGATACGGCTTATTGGTCAAAAATCAGCAATCTTCAAATATCTTCATTTTAGCTCTAATTTATGCGCTTTTTAGCTTGTCTTCACAAAACACTTCTGAATTACTGCATTTATCAACTTTAAAGCAATTAAGTACTAAATTATGCAATAATTATATAAAAGTGGGCAAAACAGATGGGATAAATGATATAATAAAGTGACGTTATTTGATGTCATCATTTACTCATAGTAAACATATTCGAGAAGTTTCGAGAAAAATTATATTTTTCGTCTTTTAGTGAATTTATTAAAATAATTAAATAATATTTTATTATTTAAAATCCAAAAATCATGTTTTTAGGTAAAATTAATAAGTATAAACTTTTTACGAAATTTCGACATGACTTGTACACTCACACAACGTTTTCCAAGGTTTCAAACCTTATTTTCAACACTTTTTACCAATTCGACACTTTTCGACAAAATTCCAAAATCTCAATCTTTAACGTTTACTAAAACGTTTTTCCAAAATATCTTTCAATATCACTTTGTAAACACATTTTCACTTCCAAAAGTCTGTCAAATCTCTTATAACTACTAAATATCGCTTATTGGGCTTTAAGGCTCAATAAGGGTCCATTAAGATATTTATAAGTCCAAATACGATCGAGTGCAAATACTAATTAAGTAAAAAAAATAATGCCGGACACAATAAGCCTCCTATTTAAGCCACGTCTTACAATAGGACTATGAGCCGTGAGTCTATAAGCTCCAAAATACATATATTAAGCTTGAAAATAAGCTAATAAACTACGTATTGCATTTGGTTACTACCATAAGCCTCAAAATAGTTCACAAACATACTCCATATCACAAAATAGTCAAAATCACTTTTTTAGTGATTTTGAAAATTCACCTGGCATATAAGCCAAAAATAAGCTAATAAATAGCTTAAATAAGCACGATAAGCTTATACAAGGCTCACGGAGAAAAAAATAGCTATCTAGCAACATATATTATTCAACCATCACGACCACAACATCAAAAAAAAATAAAAAAATAATAATCCTCTTTTCCTTTTTAAATCCAACGAACCAAACACCCCTTTATATACCCGTTTTATTTCTAAAAATCGATTTTCACAACGATCAATTTGTACAACTAACATCTATGCATCAAAATAAACCCAAAATGACAAACGAAATTTAAATTTGAAACTTACAAGAAAATCTTCAAATTTGTATTTTTCGACACGAACCGGACAACCCAAACGTTGTTTAAATGAATACCCAAATACTCGTATCAACCCGGAATATCACGTTCTCGATCAAAGTTGGAAAATTTATGGTGGATTGGTGGTGGTTTAGGGGTGGACGAACACACACACATAAACACTTGAGTCTGTGTTTTATTTTTTGTAAATGAAATGGATTATGATCAAATGTTTCTAATGGAAGGCATATAAATGTACCACTCCTAGGCAAGTTAGCTAAACTTAATCCATTTTGTTCTCCTCTTTGACTTCTTGACCGACCATGGATCCAAGGTGGTCTCGGGCCTTTCTTTTCGTGTCGGGATCACTTAAATACTCGTAAAACTCAACCGTAAAATTTACCCCAAAGTTAATTAGCATTTTTATTCACTTTAAAAATACTTTTCCATTAACCTAGAGTATTTACACGACATATTTCCACTTTAAACCTCTTCAAAACACATATGGACATTAACGGACGTGTCAGACTCGTTTTTCGACATTTCTCAAAATTCACGGGTCAAACCACCCGGAATACAATTAACACAATAATACCATCCAAAAGGGATTATTAATCACAATAAACCACAATTCATCACGATACTCATAAAATCACCACCGTCAACACGGTACAAAAATCTGAATAAACTGACAAAAGTCAAATAGTCAAAGGACTATATAATCCCTTTTGGAAGGTATTATTGTGTTATTCGTATTCCGGGTGGTTTCGACTCGTGAATTTTGAAAAATACCGAAAAACGAGTTCGACACGTCCGTTAATGTCCAAATGAGTTTTGAATGGTGTAAAGTGAAAAATATGTCGTGTAAATACTCTAGGTTTATGGAATTTTTTTTAAAGTGAATAAAAATGCTAATTAACTTTGGGGAAAATTTTACGGTTGAGTTTTACGAGTATTTAAGTGATTTCGACACGAAAAGAAAGGCCCGAGTCCCTTTGGATTCCATGGCCGGTCAAGATAAGTCAAGGAAGACAAGGTGGCTTAATATTAGCTAACCTTGTCCCATTTGTACACTTATATGCTTTCCACTAGAAACATTATCCCATAATCCTTATCATTTCTTTTTAAAAAAACACACATATAAGTGTGAATTACAATGATAAATTGTTGTAAACTGTTTTTATTTAATAGTTAATTTGTTTTAATTTTGTGAACGGGACCGGTCAACTCATGAGGCGTGGAGCTTAAGGGTTTATTTAGCTAGACCGAATTTGATTATTTATTTTAGCTAAATAAATTGGGTGGTATTCGTTTATTTGCGGCTCTTCAACTCAGTTCCATTTTCTATCCTTTTTCAATTAAATAGTATAGCTTAGTTTAAAAAATATTTTGCTTTGCTTATTTTATCGTTATGAGTAGCGAGTAGTTTTATTAGTGCTTGTGAAGTGATTAGTGATTTGGAATTTAAGTACGGATTTAAAAAGGTTTAAAAAATTAATAGTCATTAGAATGTTCCAACTTACATACCGTCATTTACTTTTAATGCAATTTAAATACTTGTCATTTATTTTAAAAAGCATTTTACTTTACTTGTCACTTAATTTCTTGAAACTTGTTTTCTAAGAATTTTAATTCGTTAAACATAAGCCCGCACATAAGGAACATTTCACGTCACTTAGCAAGCATATTTGTCATTTATATCTTTTAGATCAATTTTAGTTTAATCTTTTAGTTTTTAATCTTAGAATTAATATTAGTTTTATTTTTAGTATAAAAATAGTTTGAAACCAAAACCAAAAACTTTTATGACAATCAAGCTCGATTTACAACTTGAACGTAGATTTCCATTCACCTCTCACCGAGGAAAACGATACCCGTGTTGATTACTTATTATTCTTTCCTAAGAATAATTTGTATGATACTTTGCTTACGTATATGTATTTCTATAAATATATATAATATATAACTGAGGGTTTATTTGATAAACGCGTGTGAAAACGAAATGATATCACCCAATAAACGATATTTAGTCGTAATGAGAGTTTTGATGGACTTTTGAAAGTGAAAATGTATTTACGAAGTGATATTGAATGATATTTTGGGAAAAATGTTTTAGTAAACCTTAAAGATTGAGATTAGAAATTTGTCGAAAAGTGCAAATTTATGAAATTGTTGAATATGAGGTTTGAAACCTTAAAAACATTGGATAAACTTACGGGTCATGCAAAATTTCGTAAAAATTTATACTTAGAAATTTTCCAAAAACATGATTTTTGATTTATAATAATAAAATATATATTTAATTATTAATATTTAAATAATAAATTGCACTAAAAAGACAAACAAAATAATATTTCTCGAAACTCCTAAAATTTCAATTAAGAGTAAACGTTTCAGTTTTAAACCGTAAAATGGATTATTTTGAGGTGAGACAAGGTTCTACCGAATGGACCTTATACGAGATAAAATATAACTAAATTCATAATACATATTTATTATATTACTATCTATTTTCACCCAAAATAGTATAAAGTATGTTTATCCGGGGAAGAGATTGATATGATTGTGGGAAAAACTGTCGAACCATCACAACACTAAAAATGTTATGGGTAAAATGAACAACGCGTCTAAACTCTATGCATCAAACGTTAAGATTGTTTTGGAATGGATGATTATAATGGGACATTAACTGGACTAGGTTGTGTGCGGGTGTCGTTGCATTTGCTTGTGTGATTGAGATTTGGTTGCTAAAGACTTGCTTGAGGTGAGTTCTCGTAGCCCTACTTTTTACTGGTTTTTCCGTTAGGGGAAAATGACGCTCAAATATGTTGAAATATTTTGAATTGATCTTTGCGAATTGTGGTTTTGTTTTTGGGACAAGATATGTGCTTATGACTCCTATGTGAATATTATGTGTTGATTTACATGCATGTACTGTGTTTGGGCATGGCAAGTTCTTGTGGTACTTGCCTGTACTATGTTTTGGCATGCATGGTTCTGTGTCGTACTTGCACTGTACTTGTTTGGCATGCAAAGGTTCTGTGTGTTCGCCCTAATATATGCTCCAAGCTTGTAGGCCTTAGGTGCGTAAGTGACCATATTAAATTGACTAGCGGTATGCAATGATCTTGGATTGTTAGCATATATTCACTGTCATATAGCACTATTGTCCACTGTTGAAATATTGGCACAACTTTTGGGTTTAAGGTCAAACCTACGAGCTCACCAACATTATTGTTGACGTTTTCGAGTATCATTTTCAGGTGAAGTGAAAGAAGATGTTTGTTTGGTGATGTAATAGCAGACTTAGAAGTGCGGGGCACCTTGTTTGAGAAAGTCTTGTTGAATTCATTGCTAGCTTGTTTATTGATTTCTAGTATTTGGATGTTTTGGATTAAGTTTGGATTATTGTCCCCTGTGAGGGCATATGAATACATGTTAAGAAGATTGAGATTTTAGTTTTATGATTTGGCGGACATACACTCGAAGATGGTTCGGTTGATGTGTGACTTTATAGCGGACTTTAAGTATTACTGCCAATGTAGTTGTTCAACTATTTGGTGTATCTTGTGATTAATATGGTGATTGTGCATCATTCAGGTGTGTGCAGGGTTCCCCAGTATTCCGCCTATTTGTCGGGGTGGTGATAGATTGGTAATCAAAGCCAAGGTTATAGAGAAACATGTGATTGGTCCTAGACTATAACCTAATATCCGTCGTCTAAGTGCTGATAGATCAATTGAGCGGTGTTCTGCTTTTGTTTGTTTGCCGGTTAAAGTGATTTAGTTATGTCAGACATTGAAATGTGTGAGCTCAAAATTGAATAGAGACTGGGAAAGGATGCTGAATATAGAGTACGGTGGCCAACATAATATATGTAACACAACCACTCATACTTAGAAGTTGGAGGTTCACACAAAGGGTCGATGTTGACACCGGTGTATGTGTGGTGATATATGTGTATATCAATATATAAGTAGGGGTAAATAGTTGTGTAATATATGGAATATATATATATATAAGGCGATTAGAAATAGGATCGGAGGAGTAACGTGATGAGTCGGATCCCGAGCGGATTAGCGCTAGACGATTATTGCGAAGTCTCGCGGTGTGCTAGGGGTAGTTGGGTGTCCTATCCAGCTTAGAAGTCTTGCGGGATGCGCGAGCGCGTCGCGGGCGGAATGGGATTGAGTGACGCATCGACGACGGTAAGTCGATGATGGTACGTATGGGAGTTTGGGGGGGGGGGGTCACTAGCAGGTTCACTCGAGGGGAGCCCTAGAGGATGGTGGGAACGAGTGATAATCTTGCTCGGGTATATGGTGGGTAGAGGAGGAGTAACGTTGTGTGTAAGAGGATGTACCTAGGGGGAAGGTAATGCGGTGCAGAATGTGTTGATGTCATGAATGGTCATAGAGAAGAGACCAAGGTATGGGAGGCTAATGGGGTTGTGGATGAGGTGGAGAGCGGATATGGGAGGATGTGTAGGGAGGGAGCCCATTCTGGGGATGTGGCGCGCCCGACCTTACTCAACTGATCGATTCCTAATAATTGTCAGAACCTCTTACCCGCCATGTTAGCTCAGGTTAGTAACCGAGGGAATATTGGAAATCAAAATGGTAATGTGGTTAATGAGAACGTTCAGGAGAACATTTGGAATGTGTTAGTAAATGGCAACCGGGTAGTGATTGTTCCATATAAAGGATACTTACTTATAACCCTAAGAAAATAGGTAAGGAGGTGTTTGTCTTAGCTTACTCGTTGGATTGAGAAAATGGAGAATGTGGCATGATATGGAGTAGGTTGTTCTAAGTGTTTGATCAAAGCGATTGAAAACGCGGCGAGCCT
This sequence comes from Tanacetum coccineum, assembly GCA_026074375.1. Classification (NCBI taxonomy): domain Eukaryota; kingdom Viridiplantae; phylum Streptophyta; class Magnoliopsida; order Asterales; family Asteraceae; genus Tanacetum; species Tanacetum coccineum. The sequence goes on along the minus strand of BQNB010050386.1, from coordinate 6,914 downwards.
GATAATACAGGTATGTTATAGTTATACGGGGGTCATGGCTTCGCAATGGCTCCTAAGACTTGAGGCATGGCCATGCCGCCACCCCACGCCTCACACTATTTATAACCTTGGTCATAGTAGACGAGAATGTCAGATAATAATGGTGTATAAAGCTCATGAATAATATTACAAAGCCAGACAGTTTCAACAACTCCAGTAGCAACGCCGTTGTACTCAACATTATTTAAAAAATGAAAATGAAAAAAATAAAAGTTTATGGTGAAGTTTGTTATCTTATTACACTAAATTTCTGGCAAATTTGATTTTGGAAAGAGAACAGTGGTGTGAGATGGTAGCGATGAGTGTGGTTTTTAGGGCCTCCTTATTACACCCATCTTCATAAATCAAAATATAATCAAAATTTTACTATAATTCTTTCATAATGATTCATATTGCTGATCTAGTTTTTTTTAAGTTTTAAACGAAGACCTAGTGTAGTGGTGAATGTGTTTAACATTGTTCACTGAGCGCCGCATAAGGGTTTATCTTCATAACTGACTCCATCACCAAATAAGTGAAATAAGACCACCACATTAACCACACAAACATATCTCACTTAGAGTGCTGGGTACAGCTCGTTTTTGTCTCTCCAAAACAAAAAATAGGACCAATGATGCTGCCGTTCTGCACCGGCTGTGGGGCTATTGGCATGTCGTAGGACTTTCAGCCAACCACGCAATAACATACGTTTTTCATTTTTTTTCATTTGAAGGTTATTCAACAGAAAGAAACGAGCAAAATCTAAAAAACACCTATTTTTTACTTACAAAAATGAACTTTTATCTACCATTTTTCATATATTCAACCCAAATCACAATATAACTACACTTTGATATACACTTCCATATTCATACTCTTTTAACTGCTATTTTATAACTTGTTTTCTTCCACATATCGTCGAAAAAATCAAAGAGTATGTTCATTAACAATGTGAAGAAGATGATGCCACTCGTCAGAAAGCTATTATCGACGTAACCAAATTGTTTGACCAACCAAGGGCGGCAAAAGAATATTTGAGGAAAGCATATGCGGAATGCAAAGACATTCCGCAAGAAAAACGTGCTGTGATTGACAATTTTTTGGAAGATGAAGGTTGGAAAGTTTGATACTAAGTTTTGGCAATGTATGCAAGAACTACAAGATAATATAAGTCACTGATGTGTCATTGTGTGGTTGTAATTTATGTTTCAAGTTTTAAATTTATATTTTGCCGACTTTACGAAAAACAACACTTTAACGAGCAGTGTACCCAGTCAGATGGGAGTTTGGTGGTAAGTAGGGTGTCGATCACTAAGAGCGAGAAACAATCTTTCAATTTATTAATATTTTGGTTAGCTAAACTAAGTTAATACTATTCTATGTTAATCCTATTTCTAACGGATAAGGGGGTTTTTCAGCCTAAGAGACTGACACGGGTTTTGTGATGACTAAGATCAATTTAAGACACAATAACGCACGCAAGTAAATTAACAGAAGATAAAAGAGCTGTCTAGCCAAATATAAGAAAACTGTATTAACCATGATTAATCCAATTAGAATGTTGGTTTGTTTATTTAGTGCAATGATTACTTATCTCGAGGTGGCATATCATGCTTAAGACTTAGGCGTTACTTCTTCCTAAGACCTAGATATGAAGAATTCTGTCACAATTAAACGTATATGCATAAAGCATCCTTATTTGCTGATTATAATCTATCTTCGGGGTTAAAGCAATGGTGATCTTGTTAAACCCTAGCTCATAGAGACTTTACCCACTTACTGCTTAAAGGAAATTCATACACTAGTAGTCTACTGGCCAAGTCTTTTTTATGAAAGTGTAGTTGATCCAATCGTACTAAATGGCTGCGTATAAACTTTGCCATGGTATAAAGGACTACGTGGCGCCCAGGAGTACCGGCGGGTGCATTTCGAGGGGAAGTCTGATAATAACATGGGTAGTGATATCGGTTTATTGCCATTGAGGGGCACATCGGTTCCCTTAACCTTTGTGGGTGGTACCTTTATGTTGTCTTTGAGTCCCCTGCATTCCAGGGGTGTGTCAACTCATAGCCCTGGTTGGTTGGTGGCATGTTAGGATTGTATTTTGAGTTTTTTTGCAGTTTTATCTGTTAGCTTTTGATAGTTGAGGTGCTGTTGATGTTTGTGTATTTTTTCAGCTTATCGTTGTGTGGTACCTTTCTGTTGTGAGATTTGTCATTGATATACTTCTTATGGGTATCAGTTTAGCCTTTGTTGTATGAAATGAAGATTATGTTTGTTTGCTATTTACTCGTGGGTAATTTTTCTTTCTTTTCTTCTAGTTCGAGCTTATCGACAATAAGTTTTTCATAAGCTTATTTTTGGTTTATTTTCTGAGCTTATTAAGGATATCCTTTCCTCTAATAAGTTTAGATCCAATAAGCATTTAAATAAGTTTAGATTTAGATTCGTTTCATTCTAGCTTATTGTCGTTCATTAGCTCTTAGTTTCTTTTAAAGCTCATTTTGTATATTGAATAAGCTGTTAAATAGTTTATTCAGTTAGGTGAGCTAATATTGTTCGCATGGCTTATTTGGATAAGATGTACTATGACCTTCGAGATATGTACTGGTGGCCGGAAATGAAGAGGGATATTGCTACCTATGTTATCGAATGTTTAACTTGTGGTAAAGGTGTAGTGGCTGATAATCAAGGCCTTCGAGGCTTATAACAATAACCGAGTGAGAAACTGAATGGAAGTGGGAAAACACCACCCATGGACTTCATCACTAGTAAATCCTAGAACAAAAGGATGTGGTGGCCACGACTGCGATATGGGTTGTGGTTGATAGATTGGGACCCCACATCAGACATTTTCTGGTCAATTCGATAAAGATTATAGTATGATGAATATGGGGAACGAGGATTGTTAGACGAGGTTGATACACCGATGAAATTTCTCTCGCTCATGGGGTGCATGTGTCAATTTATTTCGGTATCGTGATGCTACGGTTAACATCCTTGTCTACTGGCAAAATATTCAGAAAGCACTTAGAACGCGATTGGTTATGAGCACGGCTTATCACCCTCAGACAGATGGACAGAGTGAGCGTACAATTCAGATGTTGGAGGATATGTTAAGGGTGTGTGTGATAGACTTTGGTGGCAGTTGGGATGTCCACCTACCGTTAGCCCGAAATTCTTTATAACAATAGTTATCACACCAGCATTCGGTGTAATGAGGGCACGTGTTATTAATTTTGGTGGTAGTTATCATTTGAGCATTCGGTGTGCTCCGTTTAAAGCTTTGTATGGAAGGAAATGTAGGTCGCATGTTCTATGGGAAGAGATTGGGAGAGTAGTTTGATTTGGACCCGAGTTAGTGTAAGAAACGACTGATAAGGTAGTGTTGGTAAAGGCAAAGCCCGAAGCAGTAAGAGATTGTTAAAAGAGCTATGTGGATTGACGCCTTGGAAGGGCGTAGTGCATTTTAGAAAGAAGGGTAAGTTAGCCTCGAGGTATGTAGGGCCATTTGAGATTCTTGAAAGGATCGGTCTTGTAGCATATCGGTTAAGATTGTCCAAGGAATTAAGTGGTGTACATGACATGTTTCACGTGTCAAACCTAAAGAAGTGTTTGGCGGATGCTAGCCTGCATGTGCCATTGGATGAAATTAAGGTTGACAAAACTCTTCGTTTTGTTGAGGAACCTGTAGAGATTATGGACCGTGAAATTAAGAGTTTAAAACGTAGTAAGATATCACTTGTGAAGGTTCGTTGGAATTCAAAGCGTGGTCCCGAGTTCACTTGGGAGCGCGAAGATTATATGAAGTCTAAGTATCCTCAGTTGTTTGTTGATCGTGCTGATGAATCGGCTAGTTAAATCTCAGGACGAGATTTCCTAAAGGAGGGGATACTGTGACAACCGTGTCGTGAGCCGGTTAGTCAAACCGATAGTGTTGACCCAAGTATATTATTATGTGTTATAACTATGTGTTTGTGTGATCTTATGTGAGTTTGGTTATCAATCTATGTGCGTGATCGTCTCATTTTGAATTAATATATGGTTAATATGGGAATTTCATTTTGTTCACATTTTGTGACAATGGAATTGATAGTATGATTTTTATGTGTGCTAAGTGAGTTAAGTATGTGCTTAAGATCATTTTGAGTTGTATGGGCATCTCATTTTGATTCAATATGTGTGTTAAAGTGTCGGATATTCCAGGTGTTCACATGTGGTGATAATGGAAATGATTGACATGTCGCATGTAATGCTATGTCAAATATTGGAAAATTGAGGATTGAGTTTTATGGAAAGTATGCTATTTTAGAAATGAAATAAGTGAGTGAAATATAGAAGTTTATAGAAAACTTTCTAAAAGTAGAAAGTGGTTTGGTGAAATAAAGGTTATATTTAGAAAGTAGTTTTTATGAGAAAAGGTTTATAAAATTAGCTTAGTTTATTTTAAACTTAAGGTAATGAAGGAAATTAATTAACTAAAAAAAAATAAAAAATATATATTTTTCCTATACATACATAAATACGAATTTTAGAGAAAAAAAATATTTTTTTTACTAAGCTAAGTTTGGGTTGGGCTAGGACTTGGGATATAGATTTAAAAACCCAACTTGGCCCATCCTTTTCTCCCCTCTTCTTGTTGCCGTATGTATTCAGCTCCCCAAAACCCTAAGAAGTTGATTTTCACTTGTGGATCCAAGAATCATTTAAGAATTGTTAATTAGGTGCTTGTAATCAAAAGGTAAGTGCGTTCAATCCTAGTTTAAATCATGCATTCATGTAACAAAATCAATGATGGATTCTAGGGTTTCATAAAATTCAGAATATTAATGATATTTGATGATGCTAGAATGATTAGGGCTTGATTAGGGTCATGATCATTCAATTCGTTAGGTTAGATTTTGGGTAAGCAGAATTTAGGGCTGTGTTTACGAGTGAATAACTCCATGATGGTAATAGGTTTTTGAGTTTTTCTGGACTCTAAACAGTAGCTCATTGAATGTACTTTCCAGAAAATCTAGCCTCGAAAGTTTTTAAGGTCGGAAAGTCATTCAAAAGTTGGTTATACTAAAAGTTGTCAAAATAGTAAATACGGGTCAGATTTAGGTCATGTTTGTGAGGGTAAAACCCTAACTTAAAATTCTAATTGAGCTTAGCCCTTATACACTAGTTAAGCTCCATATGTATATAGAGAAACCCAAGAAGGATACCTTATAATTTTATGTCTAAGTATGGTTAATAAGTCCAAATTTTTTAGTGTGCAATCAGATCTGAATTAGGACTATTTTGAAGTTTGATTTTCTTAAGAGTACTTATGCATGTAAATGGCTTTTGGAAATCCAATAGTAGTTAGAGAACACATAAATGAACATAGATAATTTTTTCTATAATTTATAAAGGTCATTAAGTAAGGGTTTTGGGTACGTAAAGTCATGATAAAATTTTGCAATTCGGAGTTAATTATAAGTAACTAGTGGAAGGAGTTAATGAGGTGGTTAAGTTTAGGCATGGTGTCAGGGTAACCCATGATGGTTAATTAAACCCTTAGACATCCATCATATGAGTGTTACATGGACATGAGCTTTTAGCTTGGTCGCGTGTAACACATTTGTATTTGTATTGTGTAGCTTGTGTGGATATTGTTTGGAAACTGCTTGTGCTTCAGGTGAGTTTCATAGCCCCTCTTTTCTTATGATTTATTAGGGGTGGAAATGATGCTTGTGGTTTGAAAAGTTTTAATTTCTATGATTATGTGGTTTTACTTGAGGCATGAACAGTTATGTGGTTATTATATATGATATGCTTTATTGTTGTGTGGTTGGTTGGAGCGGAGGGGTACGCCAATCCCATTGTTGTGTGATTCCGGTTGGAGGGTAGTGGTTCTACCTATTTAAATCCAACTGGAGGGTTGAAATAAGACTTAATTTTATGTGATTCTGATTAGAGGATAGTGGTTTTACCTATTTAAATATAATTGGAGGGTTGAAATAATACTCAATGTTGTGTTGGTCCAGGCCTAAGTATAAGTTCCAGCTGGTAGACTTTTTGGTGCGTAAGTGACATATTTAGGATCGGGGGTAACGTTCCTACCCAGTGTTATGAGTTATTGGATCGGGGGTAACGTTCCTACCCGTTTATGGTGAGATATGCGTTAGATCGGGGGACACATTCCGTCCTAGTTATGGTTGTTTGTGCGTTTGCATGTTAGCCTATATAATTCCTAGCTTAACTGTCCTGCCATGTTTTGTTTTATTAATCACAGTAATTGATTTAAATCTTGTATTGGTGTCGTAAAACCTATGACTCTTACCAACTTTTATGTTGACGTTTTTAAGCATCATTTTCAGGTGAGTATCGTGATGATAAGAAGGATGTTAGGAAGAGTGGCTAGAGAGACCCTAGGCATTGCTTGTGGAGTTGTCTTTTCTAGTCTTTTCATTTATGACATTTGTTTTGCTTGATACTTGTTTGTTGGAGATTGTTAGTATTTGGATTATTTTGTTCGTGTACGACATTACTTTAGTAATGCAAGACTCCTTTATCTTGTGTTGGGTATTGTCATGACACATAGTGTCTATTTGGTTATTTCCTTCATTTAGATTTCTCTATAGTAGACACCATTGTGTTGTGATGATATTTATTCTCTTTACGCCTCGCGTTTCCACCTTGGCGAGGTGTGACAACAGTAAATCTCCAAATCATCCTTGTGGTATTATTGCCTCCATGTGATGTTGTGACCTTTGGACCGGCATGCTCATACTTTTCTAGATCATGATTGTACTCACTAGAGTTGCGAAAGCTGTGAAATAGGTCATTCGTTAGTAATGATGTCTTTGATTAGGAATTTTAAGTGTGAGCATGGAGTTGTGACTTGACATGTCTCTTGCCATCAACTG
>BQNB010050385.1:861-41535 GCA_026074375.1 Tanacetum coccineum | reverse complement strand
AATAAAGGAAGTCAAACAGGAAGTCGAGAAAAGAAAAAGGAAAATCCAAAAATATTAGGGATAGTTAGTGTATAGATAAAAAATGGTGAAAACGGGACTTGTCGAAGCTTTTGATTCTTTAGTTCCCCTTGACGAACACTTAGCTACTTTTCGAGGTTATTAGTCGAGGGGGATTGAGATTCTTAGTTTTCGTAAATGTTTACTTCATAACATTGCGTGAGGACACGGCAATACCTTAGTATGGTGGATTTTGGTATGTGTTTAATTACACATACCTTTTACCTTTAAAAACAAGCTAAAATAACCAAAAACGGACTTAAAATGCCAAAAATATGCTTGTTTTGCTAATTGTGTTGTGCAGGAACGGATATCTAAGAAAAGGACGAAAAACGAAGTCAAAACGACAAAACAAGACATGGAATGGAAAAGACAAAGTCAAGACAAAGCCCAAAGTGTCAAAAAGTCAACCCAAGTCAACCCCGACAAATCCAAAGGCCACAAGTGAAGAAAAATAAGTTTGGGGGCTAAACTTGCCAATCCCTAAACTTATTTAATGAAGAAATAAGAAGAAAAATCTTGCAAGGGCCAAAACTGCCACATGCCCAAAGTATTAACCACAAGGGCCAAGTCTGCCACCTTTCCAAAGTCATAGCCCACAAGGACTTGTGGTGTAATATCATGTATAACGATGGGGGGCTGTTTCTGCCAAGTTTTCAAACTTGTATAAACACCAAGGACGAAAATTGCAAAGCATCATGTAACCATGAGGGGCCAATTGTGACAACACCCCAAACTTCACCCCTGTTTTGAAGTTACTGTATATATCTTCTTCATTAATTTCCCGCCACCAAACTGCAAGCCCCACCTCTGGCATTTCCCAGACCTCCTCGTTTGCTGTCCCACAACCTCCAAAAAACCATATCAACATTCCCCTCCACCCTACATGGATGTGCCAAAGTGGCAATCCAAAAATCCTCAAAAATTCATAAAAGGCTGTTATAACTCGGATTGGGCACCAAGGTAAATGAAGGGCCAGGATTTGCTTTGGAGTCTACTCTCACAACAAGCACATAGCTCAAATGTGTCTACAAAGAAACACACCAGGAAGAAGACAAGAGAACCCCAAACTCTAGCTTATTTTTGGCTATAAAAGCCTTTGTAAGCCTGGGAGGCAATAGTGAGTGAGTTTTTTAGTGTGTAAGTTTTAGAAGTTCAGTTTTAGTTTGTTCTAGTGTAAACTTAGTTAAACTTTCCATGTATTGTAATTTCTTTTAATGATAATGGAGATTTAAGTTTATAAATTGGTGTCAAAGTTCTTGTTCCGTTGAAGCTCACTTTTAAGCTTAGATATCAAGTCAACTTATAAATATGTTTTTATATCTGTGATACTATAAAAATGAATTAGAGAAAATCCAAAGTAAGGAAACAAGTCTACATGTTTGATTAAAGCTAAGGTTTGATATGAGCAAACCAGGATGGATCATAGGGTTTCTTAGGTTTGCTCTTAGTTTATGTGAAGCTTGGGTAGGTCGTTGAGCTTATTTAGGTGCACATCCTGTTTGAGCAAGATTATAGGTATGTTTTCTTTATAAATTTTAGCTTATTGTTTCTGTTGCATATGCTTTTTGTGGCTTTATTTTTAGCTTATCTTTGTCTTTTTGTGCTTATTTGTGTTTATTTAAGCTTAAAAATGTCTTGAGTTGCTCTTTGTATCATTAACCTTGTCCATTGCTGTATAAACTGTTCTAATTTAGCTTATTTTCGGTCATCTAGCTTATTAGCTTTTTAAAAAAGTGCTTGTTTGTTCTTGCTTTTCACTATTTAGTACTTAACCTTGCATGTTTAGTAGTTGTTCTTAAAATTTAGTGCTTAATTCAGTTTTTGTAAAGGTTAAATCCAGTTTTTCAAAATCTAAAAGGGGTGTTGGGATAAGCCCAATGATGGCGTAAAAAATGCATTGTTATGGTTGGTGTCATAAGGCTAACTTGGGCTTTAAAGTATTAAGCCTTTTGAGAATCTTTTTTGTTTTTCCAAGTAGTTGTTTGACGTCAAAACTGTTTTCCAAGATTTATAAGTGTACTTTAAAATATGTTGGTTTTTGATGATGTACATGAGCTTATTGGTTAAGCTTTGTAAATCCTGAGTTTTTAGTGCCAAAGTGCACATTTATGAGGTTAACTTGTTTTTAAAATAACTTGTCATTGAGTAAATGGTTTCCTTAGTCAAATCTGCCAAAAAATATTTGTTTGCCACTTTTTCGAAAGATAAAAGCAACTTTTATCACTCAAAAACCAGCAGTTTTAACTTGATTTTTAGCAACATGGAATTGTGGAAATATTGCTCTTTAAAGCCATTCTCAATCATGTCTTTCTTTGTTTTTGATTTAATGCATTATTTGTCAGCTTATTTTTAAGCTGTCAATTAAGCACCCCTTTTCGGTCTATTTCCCCTGGTGCTAGCAACATTTTTTAAGCCTATTTTTATTGCTTATTGTTGACTTCAGCACCAAGCCTTTTGGCTTTTCTAAAAAATAAGCCATTAGCTCTTTTATTAAGCCTAGCTTTGTTAGACTTTTCAGAAGCACCTTAAAGTAGCTTTAATTTAAGCCCAAAGTAGTTTTTGATTGTTTCATTTAATTTAGTTTAGTAAATTGCTAATTTTCTTATTCTAGCGTATTAGAAGCTTATTAGTCATAGCTTTTTATTCCCTTTTACTTATTTAGCTTGGTTTTCTATTTGTCTTAGCTTATTAGTCCTTTCTTTGCTTATTGAGTGTTAACAGCCAAATAGAAAAAGCCATCTTTGCTTTTAAGCCCAATTTAAGCTTTCTGTCTTGTTTAAGCCCTTTTAGCTTATTTAGTTGTAGATTTTAACTCATTAGTGCTAATTTAGGACAGGTTAGATAATTCTTTCAGCTTATTAGTGCTTATTCTAGCTTAAAACTCAAAAAGAAAAGCCTCATTAAGCCTTAAGCTTAATTTAAGCTTCTGTCCAAGAAAAAGCCCTTTTTCAGCTTATTTATAAGCTTTTATAAATTCTTCCAGTTATGAAAAATGATAAGCTCAATGAGCTTATCAAAGTTGGCTAAAAAGTTTTCATAAAAAAAAGAGAGGAGATAAGGGGAAACCCGGGTGAGCAAGACTCGAACCCGGGTCTCAACCCTCATACACCTCCCTTTCATTACCAAGTGTTACCGCTGCGCCCTTGGGACTTCTCTGTTAGAGTCCCAAGTGGTTTAATATTTAACCCTTGTTAGCACTTTTAAGCCATAAGCTGTTTTCAGCTTATTCTCGGCTTATTTATAAGCCGAGTTTGGGTTTCTTATTTTTCTTAGGTAGGATTTAGTATAAAGTAATTTTAGTAATTTTTTCAGAATTTTTAAAAATAGTTTAGTATTTTTTATAATTTAATTTCGTTATAAGTTTTAAAAATTCATAAAAAATATAAAAATTATCAAAAAAATATTTTTCTTTTTTAGAAAATTTTCTTTAGTCATATATTTCGTAGGAAAAATGCAAAAATTTTCGTAGGGTCATTTTTGTAACTTTTTGATTTTTAAAGAACGGGGCTCGGGTACGGTTTTTGTCTTGACTCGTTTTTGGGTCAAACGACCTCCGTTTTCAGTCTAGTCTTTTTCATTCTTCGTTATTAGTCCCCTAGAGTAGTTTAGAAGTAAAAATTTCTTTGTAGGGTTAATTTTGAAGATTTTAGGTTTTTGACCTTTTGTTCGGGATTCGTGCTCTCGTTTTTTAGCTTAAATTCATAATTTTTAGGTTTTTCTTAATCGTTTTCGTTTGTTATTGTTTAACTTAGCTTTCCACACTCTCAAATCATTTCTCTCATTCAAACTCCAATCTTCCGACTGTATCGATTCTCCAGTCCAGCCTCGTTGGGGATAAACGACCCGGGAACATTCTATACTACTTCCCGGTTTCATTGATTATTGTTTTTTTTAGATTATATATATTATTATATATTTTATTATATATAGTTTAAAGAACTTCAATCAGTGCTCTTAAGTTGAGTAAAAAGGGAGTAAAGTAATAAAAGAAAGTGATAAAATGTAAGAAAACTCATGTTCTTAAGAAAACTCATGTTCTTCTTATTTTTTTCTTGGGAACACTGACAAATTTTTGACAATCTTTCTTTTTCTCTCCCCACCACTTTCAATACTTTCCTTCACTTTCCTTTTCCTTCAAATAAAAAGTCGATAACACTGCCGACATGTACGAAAACACCTCTCCAATGTTGGCACTATAATTTAGTGTTATGAATAGTATAGCACCAAATGTAGTGTCACACTATATTTATCACTAATACTATTGACCTTATTAAAACACTACATATTTTTAAAGTTTTGATATCTAGCAAAAAATATAAAATAATATTTATATAAACTATATTTTCTTAAGTATTTGATCAATACGTTTACAATGAGCTCAATATTGATATACGTTACTCCAACTATTTTTTCTATTCAGTGTGTCGATATGTACTTTAAACTATTTAAATATGTTTAGTGCAATAATTTAGTGCTATCATTGGAGTAACTTTTATTTTGTGTAAGCATATGCCATAAAGATGCTATATTTACACTAGTAGGGTGTAATTTTATTTATTTATTTTTAACTTTAGTTGTGTGATTTTTTTGAACATAGTTGTGTGTATTTATAGTTTACAAGAAAATGTGAAATTACACATTTTCCAATGTTTGATTGACCAATTACCTACCAAGATACCACATTGTGGTCTACAAATTAATACTGTACAACCAACTAACCAAAATCAAATCATCTAGTTACTTATAAACCAAATTGATCAAACACACATTTGATACAAAAGTGTCTCTTGCCTAACCAAAGTATATATCATCTAGTTGCAATGTTGTGCGGAGCAACATTGTAAATTGATACTAAGTGAGTAACTGAACGGAACGGACCAAGTATTTTAGCGACTACTGGTGGCACCCCTAATCACATAAACATACTACAACTATCAAGATAGTAGGTTCATGTGTGTGAGTGTGTCGGTAGTGAATTAAGCCATATTTAGACGTATATCATGCAAAAGAAACAAGAAGCTTTGTATATAGTTTTCCTAGATAAACTTAAAAGAAATACATAAAAGTATAAAACCATCTAATTACGTATACAACAAACCAACCAAGAATGACACACTAGCAAACTTAATATTCATAATATATAAAATGATCCGGATGAGTAGATGTGATATACATGTGAGACGTTGGTCTATGATGTTGTGTTAATCCATCCACTGACATGTTGTTGGATTTGTGACATGTTGTTGGAATGTTGGTTCGTAAAAAGCACATGTTAACTTACTCCTAATTAAGTTATCATAAAGGCAGACCTTATATATCCTAACACACACACACATACACACACACACACTCTTATCCTCATAACACAACCACCCAAAACAGATGAAAGGTGAGTGGTTATCATACCACTCCCTTTAGCCTTAATGTAACGATATAAAATTATGAATGGCTGAATGCAATGCTAATAAGTCGAGTAATTAAATTTATTGATGCTTAAAAGTCAAGACAAATGTGAAAATTTTAAAAACTTTGTGTTTTAAAATTATTGAAAACAGTGTATAAAAATCGAATAATGTTAGTTGAAAATATGTATTATTTTTTTTGCTAACCATGGTTTCTGAAACATTGGCCGAATAATCTACGGGGTTTAAACCCACCGCCACACACACTCAAACCAGGTAAAGCCCTCCCATTTCAGGAGGTTGGCGTGGCCACATCAAGGTTGTTTGCACCTAGCAAGAATTAAACTTGAGACCTCACACATTTTAGAGAGATAACCACAAACCCTTTTGCCACTAGGCCACCCTTGAGTGGTTAAACAAATATGTATTATCTTTGTGTATCTTTATGATGAAGTAAGTTTTATATTAAGACTACATAACATTATTATCGTTCACGAACACCATTCTTCTTCTTATTCATATTTTCATGTTCTTCAAAGGAAGTACACCACCCGTCCCTATGGTTTACAAATCTTTCATGTATCGTCCTTCCGGACCGGACCGAACGTATTTTGATCCAGTCCTCGGTCCGAGGTTTTTGTTACTTTCGGTCTCGGTCCGGTCCGGCTTGGTCCGACAAAAAACCCGATGATTATGCCGTGTAGGACCGGACCGAACCGAAGACCGACCCAGACCGTACCATTTCGGTTCGGCATTTTCGACCAACTCGGTCCTCGGTCCGGTTCGGTCCCATTAGATGACACTCACACGTGCTCAGCAGTTGAGGGTATTTATGTCTTTTCAAATTCAAACGAGTGTTGACTCCTTATTTCCTCGGGACACATATATTAAATTTTTTTCCACCCACTCTATTTAATTCTCACTACCAAACCTGACTCTTCACTCCTAAAACTAAACAAACCTTAGATTAAAGATCATATCAATGGCAGATTCCTAGAAATCTATGGCTATTTTTGTAGATGACAAAGGAAAGGGACCTTTGAAAGGTTAGTATACCCATAAACCATTTTTTTGTTATTTTACCCATTATTTTACTTGTGGCATATGTATTCATTGTTTGCTATCTTGGTAGATGACAAAAGTGAGGTAACAGGAATCAAGATTCTGGATGATCTTGAACAGAGGGTTGAGAAGTTGAAAAAATTCTTAACAAGGCAAAAGAGAAAATGCTTCTTAAAAAGGGAAAAGGGAAAAGGGAAAATGGCGATGAAAAGAGGTAAAACTTCTTTTGAGCAGATTGCATCGGTATTAAGGTTTGTTTGGTAATTTTCCAGTTAAAAGAGAACAACGTTTACAAAAAGCAAGTATGGAGCTGCTTTATCATACCTACGTTTTGAAGTTGTCCAAATTCAAAATAGTGATTATCACTTTGTCTTTGCCAAACACTAATATCCAGCTTATAGCGTTTGGGAACTAAAATAAGTAGATAATGTTTGTGAAAACGCATTCCCAAACACCCACTAGACTATTAGGGAGGGTAATTTACTCTATATAGTAGTAATTAGGAAACTAAGTTTAGACATTAGGAAACCAAGTTTAGGAAATAACTGATTTCATCCAAACACCCCTTTAAGCTGAATTGAACCAATGTACGTTAGGAAATGAAGTTTAGGAAACAACTGATGTCGTTGAAACACCCCTTTAAGGTTAAGGTAGCTTAGGAAATAAGCTGAATTGAACGAATGTTCCTTAGCAAAATAAGTTTAGGAAATAACTGATTTCATCCAAACACACCTTTAAGAGTAAATTAAGATGAATTCAACCAATCTACCTTAGGAAACTAAGTTTAGGAAACAACTGATTTCATCCAAACACCCCTTTAAGCATAAGGTCTTTGCATCCATAATGATATTTACCAATCATTTCTTATTTGCAGAGGTCATAATTATTGAGGATACTGATGATAACCCTTTTCAAGTTACCTCTGATAAAAGCTCTGATGATAGGGCCTTGCAGCTGTGAAAACTTGGCAACAAATTCTAAATAAGGAATTTTGAATAAAAAAAGCCAAAGAAGATGTTGGAGGAAGAACACAGGATATACTTTTGAGAATCCACTCACTAGGCCATTTACAAAGATGGGTTTATGTTTCTGTTTGTGTTGTACTTCTTTATGAACTAGATTTTAGTTGGTTTATGTGTCTGGTGTACTTGTTTATTAACTGAGTTGTTAACAATATGTGGGTTAGATAGATGGGTTGTATGGGTGATCAATAAAGTTGGTCCATGTTTGTGTTTGAGGGAATTTGGAAAGTCTATCGACACATAGAAATACGTGTTACCAAAATTGACCCTAGAAAGATGTGTTACCAAAAACTACTCTACGAGCAAATGTAGGTTGCTCGACATGATAAAATGCCCACCATGATTTAGATGTTTACACCAGGAGCGGATCCATAGTTTGAGTGTGGGGGCGGTACCCTCCATGGCTAGACGAAAAAGACGAGATTATAGTGTATTTTTTCTTCAATTTTGAAAATTTTTTAAATGCCCCCACTCACACACTAAAGTCCAACATTTAACGCTCTAAAATCTTATAAATCCTTCATTTCTAAGTAACAATAATCAATTTTTCATTCCGATCATAGTAAAAAGTAAACACATTTGTGGGTTGAAAGTCTCATTGATTGCCACGAGCAAAAAGGATAAGAGAGCAAACTTTGTTTTTCAATTATCTTGTACTATTTACTTAATAGGTTCATGACGAGCAAAAGAATAGATGGCGAGCAAAATGATTTGCTCGTCAAGTTACTTTATTGGTTTTAGTTTGCTCGAAGAGTAGATTTTGGTAATGTAATAAAATAGTGCGATTTTGGTTATTCAGGTTTAATATGTGTTGCTTTTGGTAATTCTTTCTTTGTGTTTTAGAATATGAGTGAATGTATGTTGGTCTATGATGTTGTGTTAATCCACCCACTGACATGTTGGATTTATAAAGCTTTTTAGTCCTTTGTGGTTACGGGATGAAAAATCAATGGAATGGAAAGAAAAGAAACAGAATGAGAATGCTTCTCATGTTTTTGAGTCTGAGAATGGAAATGGAGAGTGAAAAAATTGATTCTTATTTCATGCTTTTGATTCTCTTTAAAAAGCTGAGAAACATAGAGAATGGTACAAAGAGCCTTTCTCGGTACCATTCTTAGCGACATAGATGACCTACACGTGTTTGGCTAAGAACCATTACAAAAAAAATACAAACCCTAAACCTTGCCACGTCACATAGTCGCGATTGTGACAGTTTGCGTATTGGTAAACATGTCTAAAGATGCGCGTAATGGTAAAACTGTGACAATGCAAGATAAATGATGAATATAATGAGAGGGAAATGGTTACAGTATAAGTTATAACATGCGTCATCTATATCACTACTCGGATATAAATTGACCCAAAAGTGTGAGAAGTTAGGCATGTGAATAGTCATGATTTTTTTGTATGTTTTTATGTGTGGATAACTGAGTAAAGATGATGTGACATTGATATGACAATACGTGTTGGATATGGTTTAAAGATCACTCATGATAACTGTACTACATGCATCTCAAAATTATTGTCCACTATTCTATTTTGGGTTATCCCAAAATAATTGTTCACTTCCAAAAAATAGATAGAGAATTTAGTTTAAGTTTACCATATTAACCTCACGTTAGGTTATTATTACAATCATTAAAGAATTTTTAAAATAATTGACTAAGGATAAAACAGTCATTCTGTTAAAAAGTACTTCCCATATTAGTACGTATAATCTAGTGTTTTGTTTATAACTTATTCTGGAATTTTGCTCTTAGTTTATAATTCACTTGTTTTTTTAAAAGGTATCCAGATTTTTTTTTGATTCAGTGTTTCACACATGTCACGACTTTATTCTCTATCATAACAAACAGCGAGGTCTTCGACCCGCGCTCCTCTACAGCACGCGGGATTGTACGTAAAAAAATGTTTCACACCCTCGCACTATGTGTCGACAAAAAATTACTAAATACCCCCTCCCCCACTAATGGCTGTTAAATAACGACCGTTAGTTTAATATTCTTTTTTTTTAAATTTATAAAAATACGAAAACACCCTCATTATAATATATTTGCAAAATACCCCCTCCCCCACTAACGGCTATTAAGTTACGAGTGTTAGATTATTTTATTTTTATTTGGAATTTACGAAAATAGTCATTGGGATCGGTCGTTACTTAACGACCGTTAACTTAATTTTTTTTTCAATTTACAAAATTAGCACTTGTGGTTATCGGTCCGTTCGCCATAATAACACTAAAATATCGCAACGACAATGACAATCACCACCAGACCCACTTCAGCTAACCCAAAACGACGCCCATTAATCGTCCCACAGCGGAACGCGAGCCTAACACCTCGTTACAATTACAATTACAATTACAATGGAATCCATTCTCTTATTTTTGAGCCATTCTCTTTCTATACCATTCAATTCTCCGTTGCAATTCCTTTACATACAATTCAGTCGTACAAAACATCAGGTCTTGTTGCTGGTAAAAAAAAGCATGCTAAGTTACTCCTAACTCTGGCTGGATGGTATGGCAAGCCCAAAGTCACCTGGCACGTCAGCGCCACATCAGCTTTCTCTCTCCAAATAAAACTCACCCTTCAACTCACCTTTCAACCATAATAAGAACTCACCTTACCACTAAAACTCACCTTTCATTAAAATACCCACTTTATATAAAATATACCACACTAAATATCCACACACACTCACAACTAAATAAATTACATTTAATAAAAAAAGAGGGGCCCCACAAAAATAAAACTCACCTAAGGTGAGTTTCTCACCACTTTGTCTTCAAAAAGGGTCTAAACTCACCGAGCTAGTGGCAATTTGAAAAGTCACTTTTGGGACCGGGATGGGACTCGCACACGAGCTGCAAACTCACCTAGGTGAGTTTGGCACCATATCGTCTAGACTAAGGCTGGGCGATATAAGGTGAAAGTCACCTAGGTGACTTTAGAAGTCGCGCGCGAGTCTTATCTCACCCCAAAAGTGACTTTGATTTTTGCCCACCAGCTCGGTGAGTTTGGAGGTGTTTGTTGCAGCTTAGGCTGGATGGTATGAGGGTGACAAACTCACCTGACATGTCAGCGCGACATCAGCTTTCTCTCTCTAAATAAAACTCACCTTACAACTCACATTTCAACCGTAATAAGAACTCACCTTACCATTAAAACTCACCTTTCATTAAAATACCACTTTATATAAAATATATCCCACTAAATACCCACACGCACTCACAACAAAATAAAATATATTAATTAAAAAGTGAGATGGCCCGCAAAAAAAGAACTCACCTAAGGTGAGTTTCTCACCATTCTCTCCTCCAAAAGTGTCCAAACTCACCGAACAAATGTGATGTGGCAAAGTCACTTTAGTAGGCGGGATGGAACTCACGCGTGAGTTGTAAACTCACATAGGTGAGTTTGGCCGAACTCACCACCATACCGTCTAGCCTTAAGGTGAGAAACTCACCTAGTGTGAGTTCTCATTTTATGGGCCCCCTTTCTTTATATTTATTGCATTTTAATTAGTTGTGAATGTGTGTGGGTATTTAGTGGGATATATTTTATATAAAGTGGGTATTTTAATGAAAGGTGAGTTTTAGTGGTAAGGTGAGTTCTTATTACGGTTGAAAGGTGAGTTGTAAGGTGAGTTTTATTTGGAGATATAAAGTTGATGTGGCGCTGACGTGTCAGGTGAGTTTGGGTTTGTTATACCATCCAACCTAAGTGAACATAAAGGCAGATCTTTACAAATCAATTTAGCATTTGGAACCTGTGTTGAAGCATGTTGTGCATTTCAGCTGTAGGTAACCTATAGCTTTTTGGAACAACATTGTAATCTTTTGTAACTGTTCCTTAAAGCATAATGTATAGAATTAGCCTAAATGCCTAATGGTTTGTGAATTCTAGGTCCCAATTATGGTTTATGTTGGTTCCGGTAATACCCAAATTGATTTGTAAAATACAAACTGATCAAAACAAATTACTTCATCATTCAAAATTATACAACACCAAATTAAAACTGAAAGTGGCTTCGGACAGACCCAAAAGACCTAATTGAGTCATTCTAACCGCAAATTCAAACAAACATTCAATACGGATAATCACACACTCGCTGAAGACGGAATGAACTCATAAACGCTATGATCAGCTCGAAAAGGCATAATGAGCTCATCATCAACAAGGTTATCATCAAGTTGATTTTAACACCTCTAATTTTTATACGCAGCAGAACTAATAATTGGGTGTTAAATCATAGCTCAATTACATACAAATTACAAAGAACGACTCAAAAGAGACGTTATAAAACTTAGTTCCATTCATAGAAATTCAGAGTGCAAAGTTGTCCAACAGGATCGTAACCAAAACCAATATACAAGTTTTAAAACCACAACCATAATTTAATTGTATTTGTGAGGAATGGAACTCAAAAAGAGTTTAACAAAATGAAATAGCGCAAGCTCCTCCTCGTGTGCTCCAAGTCCTTAAGCTTGATTACCTGAGATAAAACATGCTAAAAAGTCAACGAAACGTTAAGTGAATCCATAGAGTTTATATAAATAAAAGATAGAACACAAGCATAATTCATCGAGTGACTTGTTGTACGGACAAGCCATATATCAAGTTTTATTTCATTGAGCTCATAACACTGAAACCTTGACATTCAAGCATTACTTGTATGCAAACACAATTTCCCCACAACTAGGTATTATTGCCTTATACCTACGATTCTCAATACAAATTGTCCGTTGATTGGGTGCTCTCCTTTGGATTCATACCCCCGGACAGGGCTGTCAAACCCAATAGATCTATTTATTTGTACTAGCGTTCACCCATTATAGGCAATTAACAGTTCATGAAATTAGAGACTTTGACAATAGCTACTCAATGACAATAACATATAATCGGGTCCAGCATACCAAAAACAACTTGTGTTTAAGTTTTCAAAGCAAGCATGTATCTCCCTTGCGGGGTTTAATAAAATATTTAAATTAGTAAAGGCGAGGCTATGAACTCACCGTGAATAAAAGAAGATCGAGCGAGAAATCAACTAAGAGAAGAAGCACCAACGATTTAGTCGCGACCTAAAAGAAGTGACGCACCTTAGAATCATAAGAAAAGAAAAGTAGATACATAGAAATAATATACATAATCATAAGATATATTTGTAAGACTTGCACGACATTGAAAAAAGACTTAACCAAAGTATTTTTATCCCTTGTTTCGTATACAACCTGAGTATATAACTAATTAAACATCTACTAAGTTTCAATTATTAATTCTTGCTTTACTAATGTGTTTCTATACTTTTTACATATCAAGAATAGACATAAAATTCTAGATTCTGGATTTAACTCGAGTTGATGGGCCTATATCTCCTAATCCGTAAAGGCTACACATATGAGGCTTTCGCCCTTGGAAAGAACTTTGAGTCTAGTTTTCAGAATGAAAGGCCTCATCAACTAATTAATTTTCAATCATTAGGAAATGACAATTTAGCATCAGACTACCCAACTAGAGTTTTTACAAAACTGAAACATCCTTACGGAAATGGCCATAAATCCTAAACCGTGATAGCTATTAAAGTGAATCCACTTAGAGGTGTTAGAATAAGATGTCTAATACTGAACCACGTTTTTAATCCCAACATTTTATTACAAAATTCTGGTGTTTAACCTGTTTTCCAAACAATGTTCCAGAATCGACTAGCTTCCGTAAAACGACCATAATTCCTTCATCCGAAATTGATACAAAACCATCCAATTCGTCACACGAAACTAAGACTTATATCTATCCAAAAATATATTTTAATAATGGGCTCCAGGCCAAAAATTTTAAGAAAAGTCCATGTTTTGCTACTGACCTCAAAACAGTCCCTACAACTACCTCCAAATTCATTCTAAACTCATCCAAATCGATAATTAAACACTTGCAATGCCATAACATAATCTTACAAACATATTCCATAATCATTAAACCTTATAAACATGATCAAACCAAGATCAAACATAATAAGAACATGCGTGTTCCTAAAACTCAAAATCAAACACATGCCCCTAAGAATAATTTAACCAATACATAAAAGTAAAATGGACACTTACAATCACAGAGGAGGGAAGAGTAGATGATAAAACGCAAACCCTATGTGGGTTGTGTTCCTAATCTACGGCAACAAACACCTCAAAATACCAAACCCTAACTTTTTGAAACCTCAATCTTGCTTACAATCACTCCTAGTCTATCCCTTATGATTCTTGAAGTCTTTAATCCAATCAATACCCTAGAAACTCAAAAATATTCAAAATCAAAGCTTATCAAAACACATGTATGGTTGATTCTATAGTTGGGAGAGTGATTAGGGTTTATTGTGGAAGAGATTTAAGGTAAATGGAGATGATTTGGTGAAGTTTTAAAGATGATGGTGGTGGTTTTACCTGGTGTCGTCGAACAACAGAGAAGAAAAAGGAAGTCCGATGGTTTTTTTCTCTTTTTTATAACGTTTGTGTGTGTGTGATTATGTTAAGTTTCGGTGTATATAAATAAAAAGAGAGGGTGGGCTTGGATCCGGCTTATGAATAAAAAAAGGGAGTGGGCTTGGAACTTGGGCTTGGATAAAAATAATAATGCCATTGGTGTGTTTGTTTGGGCTGCCGATCAAAGGAAAAAGAGGGGAGGATTGGGCTAAATTTTGATAATCAATTTGACTTATACTAATTTAGTCTCGGGCCCAGCTACTAATTTAACTCGCTAATCATTATGAAAACACAATTTTTGACTCGGTCTCGGCTAAACTTAAATAAAAGATGGAAAATAATAAAAATAAAATAAAATAGGCTCTCATGGATAAATTATGACTTTCGTTGATTTCTCGATCGATAAAACGGATAAATTTAAAGTGTAGGGTTCGAGAGGGTTTTTAAAATCGACGATTTTAATAAAAATCGACTAAAATAATAAAAATGAATCATTTAAAATTTAGAGAATAATCGATAGTACGGAATAAGTAGTGACCTTAAATACGGGGTTTTACATTGATTAGATCCTATATCGTAGATCTCATGAAAAGTCTTTGATATTAGATTGTATTGTACAACCTTTCTAGATAAGTTGATCACCAAACACGAATCATCTTCCCTTTCTCCCAAAACAATGCTCCAAACAGTAGACCAAATCGACCATCCTTCAGGAAGAGGATTCATAAAGTCATCAGTATTAACAAGGTACCTAACCGACCACACAGAACACCCTTTTCTCATCTTGTAGATAGTAAACTCTCTAGAGCCAAAATAATGTCTAAGAACAGCAAGCAAACAACTACGCGACTTGAACAATTTCCCTTCCAGATAAAACCTTAGTGGGAGTCGCATGTGTATAAATATTGGAAGATTATTGCCTAAAGGCTCAAAGAATTACCTTCCTTGATGCAAGCCTTGATGGATTTTTATGCTTGTTAAAATTGGTTGGTCATGGTCTTCAATATTTAACTTGAAATGCATAAGGCCATCCATCATATCGTTTAAATTTATCCAATGTAAGGCACCATTCAAATAGATTGCACAGTTAAAATGAAAAAATCTGGAGAAGGGAAACCTGTCACTACACAGGCACCAGTTGCGTGTCTCTGAACAGTAAGTTTGTATATCAATGTGAGAAGATGTTTGTCTAGCATGCACCACTTTATAGTTACATGATTTTGTAGGATCAAAAGCCATTCTCAGTCCAGCACTTAAATAAAAAGGTGAATCAACATGGGAGTAATCTGGTGGCCTTTTAAATAGATTAGTGGACGGATTAAATACGTAATAACAAGCAGGCCACCCCGATCCAGTACAGAAGCAAACCATTGCAAGACTGCATGATCTAGACATTCTCAACTGCCTCGGTGGAGGCAAGAGTGAAGGAATTCTCCACAGTGCCTTTTCTGGACTGAATTTTAGAATCTAACAATACAAAATCACATTTAAATAAATATATATTATGACTAACAAAAAAGACCATTAGGAGGATCAAGGTTATTGATTTGGCTGCGATTACGGGTGAAATGAGGGGATGTGAGAATTCTTTGCCATTTTTTGGATACAATTGTAAAGAGATGCATACAGAGTATAGGTAATCGGATTAATATTTCTGTCAAAAGGTTGCCATTTGTAAGGACTGAATGTGGTTGTGCATAGTTATCTCCAGCATGATTGGTTTGATGTTTAGACATCTCCGGTATCTAGTGAATTTTGTATAAGAATTTATCCAAGATTGTTAACCTAGAGAAGATATATAAAGTCTTTATTTTGTCAAACCCATGAGTTAATGTATCTTAGGAAGGGAAGAGTTATTGGGTGCGGCTTACTAATGATAACTTGTTTTTGTTTTGTGTGTAATTAATACGAGTATAAAGATAAGACCCACTATTAATGCATAATTACCTCGATTCCTTCATGAAAAGACCCAACTGCAATTGTTAGCCATGTTTATGTAAGAAAAGTCTAATACGTAGTAAGAATTAATAAAAAAAATACAATACGAAAATGTTTAATACTGAATTTAAAAATACAATACGAAAAACAAAATAAAATACGAAAAAAACTTAACAAATTACTACCATATGTTACGAGAACACAAGCTTTTAGATTGCTCGGTAATTATTGATAAGTCCCTGCTTCTCATTTATGCTTCTCATCACTTCTTCCCTAGCGATAGTGGGGGTCCTACATAGGGGGCAGTGTGGGCAGCTGCCCCCACAAACTTTTTTCCGAGTAGTGTAATTTTGTGAAGATGACATTAATATTTGCATCTAAGTACGTAATAAAAATGAGAGAGTTCGTAGTTGTAAAAGAAAATGTTTGATGTTTTCCTAGTGGTTATGCAGCCTTTAACTTTCTTATTGATCTTTGTTTGATTCTTGCGTGCTGCATTTTTTTGTGTTATTAAGTACTTTTGTTTTTGCTCATTCTTTTGTTCTACTTAATGGTGATTTTTAAGTTTATTTTACTGTATAATAACCACATATACAAAGTGTTTTAGTGAACTTGTACTAAAGAAACATGGAAACATCGAAAAGATCTTTTAAATTTGTCAGTGATATTGCTATGCTTACTTGCTTATGAATTTAAGAAATCGTATTTGGTTTTTGCATGGAAATGGATATCACACTAAGATCAAATTTAGTGCAAACTAAAACCCTCTGGGTTCAAATTTACGGTTTAACCCGAACAAAAAAACATTCAGTCGAAGACCCGACCTTATGTATATGCATTCATTAATTTTGCCCCCGCTTATATAATTTTCTGGTACTGCGAGCGGCCTCCAAGGCGGTTGTGATACGCGCATTTGATTCCGAGGTCATAAGAAAAATATGCATACTTAAGTGGCTGGTCGAGAGGCAGCGAATGTTTCCTCCACAACACGGCTACACTTCTATTTAATTCCGCCCATGAAGGTCCATGGTGAGACTCGAACCCGAGACCTCTCCAAGGATATCTCCCCAATGTTACCCTTGGTGGCCAACTGAGCTAGCCCAGTTGGTTTAAGTTATTCCTAAGTTACCAGACAAACCTTATATATCCTAACACACACACACATACATATACACATACACACACATGCACACACACTCACTCTCTCTTATCCTCACAACACAACCACCCAAAACAGACGAAAGGTGGTGAGTAGTTATCATACCACTCCCTTTAGACTTAATGTAACGATATGAAATTATGAATGGCTGAATGCAATGCTAATAAGTCGAGAAATTAAATTTATTGATGCTTAAAAGTCGAGACAAATGTGAAAAAATAAAAAAGTTTGTGTTTTGTTTTTAAAATTATTGAAAACAATGTAGAAAAATCAAATAATGTTAGTTGAAAATATGTATTATCTTAGTTTATCTCTATGATGAAGTAAGTTCCTACTTCTCTTTCAAGCCAATCTCTAATCTTAAACCAGATTTCTAAACCCACTACATTAATAGCCAATAATAAATAAACCCAAGCCTAGTATATTGTTTAGGGTCCATTAGGGTTAAATAGTCGGTTTTATGTTATTTTATTGGCTAATATTACAAACCAAACGGGCCATTAATGTATAGCGTTAGCCTAATAGTTTGTGAATTGTGGGTACCAATTATGGTTTATGTTGGTTATGGTAATACTACCCAAATTGACTTGTAAGATACAAACTGATCAAAACAAATTACTTCATCATTCAAAATTATACAATACCAAATTCAAACAGAAAGAGGCTTTGAACAGACCCCAAAGACCTAACTGAGTCATTCTAACAGCAAATTCAAACAAACATTCTACAAAGACGGATAATCACACACTTGCAAAAGACGGAATGAACTCATAAACGTTATGATCAGCTGCAAAAGGTGGAATGAGCTCATCATCATCAAGTTGATTAGATCCTATATCATAGATCTCATGGAGAGTCTTTGATATTAGGTTGTATTCTACAACCTTTCCAGATAAGTTGATCACCAAACATGAATCCTCTTCCCTTTATCCCAAAACAATACTCCAAACAATAGACCAAATCGACCATCCTTCAGGAAGTGGATAGTAATCAGTATTTACAATGTACCTAACTGACCACACAGAACACCATTTCCTCATCTCGTATATAGTAAACTCTCTAGAGCCAATATAATCTCTAAGAACAGCAAGAAAACACCCATGCGTCTCGAACAATTTCCCTTCTACATGCAACATTTGTAGGATTTATATGGTTATACATACTCAAAGATTATTGCCTAAAGGCTCAAAGAAGTTCCTTACCTGATGCAAGCCTTGATGGATTTGTATGGTGGTTAAAATTGGATGGTCATGGTCTTTAATATTTAACTTGTAATGCTTAAGGTACCCATCCTAAATATCCTCATTTTCTAGCCAATGTAAGGCACCATTCCAATAGATTGCACTGTCAAAATGATCAAAACTAAAGAAGTTAAACCAGTCCCTACACAGCTTCCAGTTGCCTGTCTCTGAACAGTAAGTTTGTATATCAATGTGAGAAGATGTGCGTCTAACATGCACCACTTTATAGTTAAGTGATTTTGTAGGATCAAAAGCCATTCTCAGTCCAACACTTGTATAAAAAGGTGAATCAACATGCGAGTAATCTGGTGGCGGAAGCATTTTAAACAGATTAGTGGCTGGATTATATACGTAATTACAAGCAGGCCACCCCGTTCCAGTACACAAAAGCAAACCATTACAAGACTACATGATCTTAACATTCTCAACTGCCTCGGTGGAGGCAAGAGGGAAGGAGTTCTCCACAGTGCCTTTTCTGGACTGAATTCTGGAATCCAACGACACAAAATCATATTTAAATGGATATATATTGTGACTAACAAAAAGACCAACAGGAGGATCAAGGTTGTGGATTTGGCTGCGGTTCTAGGTGAAATGAGGGGATGTGAGAATTCTTCGCCATTGTTTAGATACGGATGTAAAGAGATACATACATAGTATAGGTAATCGGATTAATATTTCTGTCAAAAGGTCATCGTTTGTATGGACTAAATGTGGTTGTGCATAGTTATCTCCAGCGTGATTGGCCTAATTTTAAGACATCTCCGGTATCTAATGAATAAGAATTTTGCCAAGATTGTTGTTAACCTGGAGAAGATATAAACATGAAAACATATACTGTAGTATAAAGTCTTTATTTATTATGTGCGGGCGTGCGACTTACTAATGGTTTACTTGTTTTCGTTTTGTGTGTACAATTACACATCTATCTATGTAATCTTTTATTCAACCTAACAAATACTACTAGTTTTCAATTAATGTCAATATAAAATAAATACTCCGTATAATTTTAATAATATTTTCAATTACTTCCGGCATGAGGAAAAATTATTCTGTATGCATTTATTTTGTTTTTTCGTCTTCATCTTTGTTACAAATAGTGACAAATTTTAGGTCGAGTGCAGTGGTGGCTTAAAAAATATCGAGAATGGGCCTTACCAACTTGTGTGGTTTTTTCATTTAACCTTTATCAATAACATCCTGTTAGTTAGTTCTTAAAGAAAAAAATGTTTAAAACTTTAAACAAAACAATCTTAAACAGTATGAAGAATTATAAACATATATGCATTAATTTTAAGTTTTAATGAATAAACATAATGGCATACAAAGTATTTCATTCTTAAATCATATGCTAAATCTAACTCATCGGAGTCGAAACTTTCCAACCACGAATCGTGATCACTCTCTTTGTGTATTTTGCTCTAGTCAAGTTAAAAGCCACACAAAAACATGTTACAAATAGTGATATATTTTAAGTCGAGTTGTGGCTTAAAAATTCGAGCAAATAGGCCTAGCCCACTTATGTGGTTTTTAGAGTCTTATGAATTACTACTACATTCATAATTACCTCGATTCCTTCATGACAAGACCCAACTATTCATTGAAATGATTCATTGCTAATATGGTGACACTTGGAGGTGCAAGCAAATTGTGTTTGTTTGCTAGCCATGTTTATGTAAGAAAAGTCTAAACAACCAGGATAGATTTGAGTTCTCAAGATTTGATTTTGGGTGGAAACTGAAGGGAAGTGAAGATTAAAAAATTAATTTTGAAACTTGAAAGTGCTACAATTGAAGGAAAGTGTAGTGTGTTTTTTTAACAGAACTTTCATTTCACATTTGGGATGAAAGTCAAACATTTGTTATTACGAGTTTACGACATTGCCCCTTATTTATTTTAACTTTAGTAGTACTCCGTATCAATTAAATATATTTTTTATATCTTAAATCTAACCTAATAAGCTAAACTAGACTACAAATAAGCAAAATGGATAAGCCATAAGCTGAAAAATCCTAAAAAGCACCCATACTTAAACTGTCTGCCAAACAGGCAATTAGCAACTTGTGAGCTTAATTTTTAATAAGCAAACAGAACCTTATGAAAATCTAACTTATTTCACCTTAAAGCTCAGCTTGTAAGCTACTTTAAACAATAAACAAAAAGCATTTTGAAATTCAAATAAGCACTGAAAAAGTTAAATGAAAAAACTACTTATGCTGATTTTTATGTTTTTTGGATTTTTAAGAAAAGACAAAATAAGCTAAAAATTGAACTGAATTAGCTATGCTCTACTGAAAATTAACCTAATAAGCTAGATTTAACAGGAATAAAGCTAAATCTACAAGCTATAAGCTAAAAATTCTCAAATAAGCACTTTATCAAAAACTGTTAACCAAATAGTCCCTTAAGGCAACTTTGAGCTTATTTTAAGATAAGCTATTGGATCCTTATGACATAATGACCTATACTACCTTAAAGTTTGACTATTAAGCTACCTAAATCTATTCTTAAAAAGTATTTTCAAACTCAAATGCTTAATAAAAAAGCTGTTTGAAAACTGCTTATATACTCAGTGTATGCTGAGTTTACTACTTGTTTTTTTTTAAAAGACAAATTGCTGAATTTGAGCTTAAAAACAAATAGCTTAGTGAACATTTAAAAGTAAAATAAGCTGAAATAGATCTACTATTACCTAAAATCTACTTGTGAACAAAATTTGAATTTCTAAAAACTATTTTTACCTGCTGATTTTTAAGTTAGAAAATGGCTATTTGTTTATTTTCTCTACTGATGCAATTGACCACTATACTAACCAAAACTTAAAGCCATTAAGTGCAGGCCTACAAACTTGATTTGAATATCATTTGAACACCTGAATAAAAGCAAAATGAGGCAACTAAATCAACTAGAACAAATTTAAGCTAAATGAATCTAATAAGCTGAACTAATGATCACAGATTCTAACAGCTACTAACTAATCTTTTAAAAAAACTTAATTAAACCTGTCAAAGACCTTAGATCTTAACTTTATAAACTTGAATTTGATGTTTAAAGTTAATCTAAAGAACCAAAAGGATCCTGACAGTATTGACTTATGTTAATACTGTCTTGAGCCAAACACCCCTTTAGAAATTTTAAAATCATTTTCAGCCTATAAATTTGAGAAATAAGAATCAAACTTCAAATACCAGATAGTGCAGAGCTTTTAACAGACCTAATGAACTATTTTTAACAATCAAAAAGCTAAAATGAAAAGCTACAGGCTAATGCTATATTTTTGGTTTTTCACTATTTTATGACTAATATTTGTAAACTAAAGATTTATACTAAAAATTAAACTAGATAAACATCAAATAACAAATATAAGCAGAATTAAGCAAACCTAAACTAAAATAACCAAATAATAAGCAATGATAAGTTGAAATTCAAAATAAGCTTTAAAAAGGAATTGAGAACTTACAAGAGCCTTTGCTCTAAAAAAGGCTTATCAAAATGCTCTTATGAGCTATCAACAAGCTCTAGCTTATCTTATGATAAACTAGTGAGGTCCTGGAAGTCCTTCCATTCTTGACTTCCCTTCCAATAACAAGCTGAGGTACTTTTAAGGGAGGATTTAAGTTTAATTAAGCTTAGTTAAGCTTTTGAGAGCTTAACTAAGTGAATACTAGCTTGAGTGGTAAATTAAGAGCTTATTAAGAGCTTTTTGAGCTTTATCAAACCATAATGCTTATTAAGTAAAACAGAATCAAACACAAGTTTTTAAAGTGAACTACAAATTTTATTAATGAAAACAGATTACAAGGCTTTTAAATGAAAATTACAAAGACTTAAATGACAAAAAGCTAGAAATTTACAATAAGCTAAAGCTATTTTTACACTACTCCTATATTAAGCTAGATATATCCCCTCTTGTGAGTGAGAGAGGTATTGTATTTATAGGCCTGAAGAGAAGGATCTAGACCTCTGCACACGCTCCTCTTGAACTCTAATCTTGACCCTTTATTCTTTGCAATCATTGGATGCCCTCTTGTAGCCGTTAGATCAAAATGTGATCACACGGATTGCCAGCGTGGTAATCCTTGTGTCAGAGGCTTTGTGCTTCTTTTTGCCTTGTTTTAGTGTAATAATTCCCCTCAATGTGTGTTTGGTTGCAATCTCGTGTGGCATTCTCTGCCAGTCTTGACCAATAAAAGCAAAGGAGTGACGTTTTTGATGCTGAGTCATCACTTGGTACTTGGAACCTTTATTACCATGTTGGAACGAGCTTGGGAGGAAATTTTAACCCTTAATTTTGAGCTGCGAGGTAACTTGGGACGAAGGGTGAATAGTGTTTCACCCCTTCACGCCCTTTTTTTTCTTTTTATATCTTTTGACTTGTTTGACCCGGAGTAAAAAGAAAGGACTTGGGCTCAGGATTTATAAAAAAGTGTTTTGGGCCGGTTAAAGGGTTAAAGTAATATGGTTTTGGGTTTGGTTATATGACTAACGACCGTTAGTCTTTTTAATTGAAAAGGACTAACGGTGTTAAATGTTTAAGGACCATTTGTGAAATTTAAGGGCTCATTTGGGATTTTGAGGGTTTTGTCTTTTTGTGGGTTGACCAAAGGTTGACCAATGTTGACTTTGTTGACCTTTGCTAGAAACATCTGGCTCTTGTGCACTCTATCCAATCCTGTGTCCGTGTTTGTCCGGTTTTGACCGTTTTCTTGTGTTATTTGCAATATTCATACCTACACATCACAAATGACAAAACAAGCAATATACAAGCATAATTTGCACAATTTGTTCATTTTAGGGCTATTTTTGATATAAAAAGGATATGTGATTTCTCACATATCAAAATTCCCCAAACTAAGTAATTTCCGTGTCCTCACGCAATGTTATATGCCCTAAAACCAAATACCTCAAAACTTCCCCAAAGACTTTTGTGGGGAGAGTTAAGAAATCACAAGCTTTAAAACACCCTATTTTCCTATTTTTCAAAACTTTTTCCATTTTTATGATTTTTCTAATTTACAACTTACAACTTATTCATGTGTGACATAATGTATTGCTTTCATTATTCATTGATAACTTTTAGGATCACGGAACAAAAGCACAAAAAGTGTCCAAATGGATAAATTCATCGTTCCTGACTTTCACCTCTCCAAGCCAAGCTTAAAAACAAGATCATTGTAAAATACAAGTTATGATGCTAACACTACTCATAAAAGCTAATTGTGTACTTACTTTTCCTCCCTTATTCCTAATTTTGTATCTCAAGATTTTAATTAAGTCATATACCCGAAGGCTCTTTAAGACTTAATTCCGATACTTATTAATTCCAAAAATAAAGCGTAACGGTTAAAAACGCAATAATTAGCTCCTAGCCCTTTTCAAAAGATCAAATGTCATCAAGATTAAAGTCTACATCGAGGCGACCAAAATTTGGCTTTTATTAGGTTACTTAAGCAAGGTACCATTTATGTCATATACCCTAAGGATCTTTAAGACATAAATGGACCAATCTTATTTGCACCATATACCCTAAGACTCTTTAAGGTACAAACAAGACAAAAATTAAGCAACAATATCCATTCCATATACCCTAAGGCTCTTTAAGGAATGAATAAGGCTATAATTTCACTTATTAAATTCTACTTACCCCATATACCCTAAGGCTCTTTAAGGGATAAGCAAAATATTTATTAATGTGATACATATAGTATGCCAAATTAAGTATTCCTGATGTGTACTCATCTTAATCACAAAGGAACTAAAGAAAACTTCTATTAACTAATTATTAACCAAAAAACCGCACAACTCTATTTATTAAACAATTATATATAAAGGTGAAACAAGCTAATGGGAGAAAAAGCCACAATTAACACTTATGAGCCTTAAAGAAATCCAACTATTCTATGTTTAGCATCAAAACTTATACTCTACTCTATCATCTCTTGTTCTTCACAATTTAAAATTTCTAAGAAAGAAACTCGTGAATACTTAGCCTAATGAATTAAGATCGGCACTTTAACAAGTCACATAGACTGGCAACAATCTCAACTCTAATAAATCGATCTTCGCATATTTAAAATCAATTATGGGAACTTGCAAAGTCTTGACTTTTTCAAGCTAGACTTGCGTTTTATAGCTCCTTGTATAAAAGATTAGCAAAATCAATCTATTTACGTAGTTAATAGAAGCTAAGATAAAAAACAACCCAAGAATTTCACATCAATACAACACCTATTTTACTATTATCCCGAAATCTCACGGGGAAAATTTTCCGCTTATAACACTACTTACTTGCATTGTCAATATCTCATAAGTCATACCTTACATAACTAAAAGTAGACGAGCTCACTCACCTCTCTATTAAATCCTTCTTCATTATATGTCAGCAATCATCAAAATATATACAATCAATATCATAAATATCAATATACAAATTACCATAAACCCTATCTGTACAATTCCGCAACGATATAATCAAAACTGGCTTTATAACCGTTATCGTATGCCTCTTAAACCCCTAATTTCATTAAGGGTAACAATCTCAAGTAGAAAGTACCAGCTACTAAAGCATAATGTACAAGTAATATAACATCTCATATGAAATATAAAATCTCTTTAAATCAAAGTACAAGTCTTTAAAAGCATCAATAGTCCAAGTCATTAACATGATCTCCAAAATAGCTGTTTTAAACTCCTTTTATTCTAAATTCCCTCACCAATTCACTTATTGGTACAATAGCTACTACACTCAATATACAATATAACAACCCTAATACAAAACCTAAACCCTAAAACCCGCGCCTAATACCTAAAACCAAGACCCTTACTCTTATTTTTTATCCGATTCTAACCTCAAATCAAAACTCAAATAAGTTGTAATAACTTATTATACAACCCAGACTCTCCTATTCCATCATTATTTCCCAAATCCGTACTATCATTTATAACAAGAATCAAATCCAAGAAACCTTAACTGAGACCTAAATAATCACCCTTAACCTGTTTCTCGTTATTAACAACCCAATCAAACAGTCTCAAATAAGCAACATGGAGCAATGTAACCTCAAAAAAGATTTAAAATCATATAACCATCAGTACTAACATTTCTTTGTGACAATATACTTGAATGAGAAAACATAGAAACCCTAAAGACCATTACATAGGCCCTAATTCAAACCCAAGACCATTTCTTACCATTTTGACCCTTATAACACGAACCCACCTAACTCAATTATCATTTCTAATCCTTAATACACTGACTAAGATCAATAATTTACCAAAATTAATCCTTTAACCATGAATTATAAGCAAGAAAAGACACGAAAACCCTAAACCATACCAAATGGTACCCGCGACCTCATATCTTCAATTTAAACCCGTTTTAACCCAAACCAAATGCAAACCTTTGCTAATAAACTTATTTACAGACCTTGGTAACACATTCTAACCATCCATGATCGCTATGTACGAAATCTAAAGCAAAGAAAACTTGTGAAAACCTTGTCGAGTCCAAATCTGACCCACACCCTTTCTATATCATTTTTAACCCATTTAAAACCCTACCATGTGAAAATAACCACCAAGGATTCCTTCTAGATGTCCCTAAGCAGCTTATGCACTTGCTTAAACAATTCCTTGGCCTCAAATGAAGCCACATCCCTCCCTTTTTACTCCAATCAGCCGCGACCACCACAACACCCCAAATCACCTCCACCACACCTATTCTACTACCATAGACCTCCATATCACCTCCCTAGACCCTCCAACACAGCTAGATCAGATCCATGACACCTTAGCCCTTCACCTTGGTCACCAAGACTCCTTTACACTATAAATAGAGCCCTTGGTAGCTCTTTAGAACTCGCACCTCCCATCTCCTCTCTCAAACCCATAAGGCAGAAATCCTTTGCTCCCATATGATCCTATGATCATTAAAGAAGTTCAAGAAGTGAAGCCTTGAAGAATTGAAGCCCCGGAGTAAAGATACAAGGCGTAAGATGGAAATACTACCCCTGCAAATGAACATTTCCACATTTTTTTTGCTCCTTAAGCTCAAACCCAGGTTTTTGAATGTTCTTTCTACTTCTGCTACTACACCTTATAATGTTCATAGATCCTAAATATACTCATGTTAAAGTTACAATAACTCAATTCATGCTCATTTACTATTATTGATCCAAAACCCGAACACCCGAAACCCTACTTTTGCGTTTTTCCCTAAAACTAGAATGTTATAATGATAAATATTGTATATAATCTATCCTATCATGCTTAACTAATGTTAAAATAACCACTTTATTGATTAATGAAGGAATTTGAACTTAAAACCCCCGTTTTACTTCCTAGCTTAACGAATCGTTAAATTAAACTTGTGTTATGTTAAAACTTCATATTTTAGTTTATTATAACTTATAAATGTCTATTGTAATGTTAAACTAACTTGCATGGCAATTTGGACAAGTTTTTGTAAATTATAATCCATGCAAGGGGTATTTATCGTAACTTTTTTTAGAAACTAATAACTAAAGAGGACTAAAAGTGTCCCATTTTCCAAAGTTATAACTATAGGGGTCATTATGACACTTTTCAAAAATTAAAAAGTGTTTATCTGGAATATCTTTTCAAAGTTGAAGGACCAAAGTCGTAAAAATGCAAACCCTAGGGGTCTACTTGTAATTTTCCAAACCCCAGGGTCTAAAATGTAACATTTTGAAAAAGTATAAAAACACATTCAAAACATTACCAGACATAACTTTAATTAACGCTTCTCGTGCTTAACATTTCCAGATATTAATCAAAACGCTTAAAACCGATTATATCATATCACAATACTAGGGAGCTTCATATTAAGGAGTTTTATCTTGGTATTACGTTCTGACTGAGTTGTTGGGTTTACGATTTAAAGTGCCCTAGCTCCTCAAATGTTTACTGAATGACTTCTGAATTATGATGGCCCGAACAGTGATACAATAATTCCAAACTCTTCAATCAAACTCATAACTCTTAAAACTAAAGTTCTAGAGTACAATCTTCTTAAGACTCAACATATTTACTCAGGTTGCGTGACGTGGCTGTCTATTATCATTTTGCTATATCAACCTTCCCTGGTTAAGATTGTGATAAAATCGTCAGCTTTCATTTCAGAATAATTACTACATCTACCTATCAGGTGATATTCATAACCTCGCCTTTACTTATTTTACATGTTTTATAAACCCGCGAGGGGGATACATGCTTATTACAAACTCTTTTATATACTCATAACAATGTGATTACTTTTCAAAGACTTAATGAGTTCATAATCTCACATACTTTATAAACCCGTAATACCTGCTGTAAACTATGAATGCAAGTGCTTATTAAACTGTATGCTATTCTGATATATTATTGCTTAAGTACATGGAAATATCTATTTGGGTAGTATCTCCCAATATCTCTTTAATATCTCTTTGGGTAATATTGTTGGGAAAATAGATTGTAACAGACTTAATACTGGTAGTATAACAGTTAAGTCTGGTAGTTATAGTTAGTTCTGTTAGTATTGAGTTGATACTGGCAGTACTAAGTTAAGTCTGGCAGTACTAAGTTAGTACTGGTAGAGTATAGCAGTACTGGAGTTAGTACTGGTCATAGTTAGTACTGGTCATAGTTAATTCTGTTTATAGTTAAGTCTATTTATCAAACAGAATAGTATAGTTATCTTAGAGATATCTTAGAAGATATCTTAGGAAAGGATGTGTATTATCCTTTCACATGGTTGTAAAGTCCATTAGGGTTTTCCTTGTTGTATAAGAGGAACCCTAAGGCGCAATGTTATGTACGAGTGATTTTGAGAAATATCAATAGAAGCATAGAGCTTTATAGTAAATTAGTATTATCGTTTCTTCTTTACTCTTGTGTTAAGATTCTGCATTAACACTTGAGAATTCATAGTCAGTCCAGAGACTTCCTCAACTATCTATTTGGATTTATCCAAGTTGTCTATTGTCTTACGAAGGCTAGTCAGATCCAAACTAACAAGACACAAGTGGTATCAAGCCTTTAAGAAGGGACTCAGAAAAGAAGAATCACTAGATCACAAACAGAACACTCTCATCAATTCTAAACAAAAATGTCTAACCCTCCAATGATGATTTCTCACAACATCTCAGTGATAGTGAAGAATCAAACCATGGGAAATCATCAACACATGGTGCTGCACCTAAACAACCACAACCAATGATTCCCCAAACTACTGCTAACACCAAAAAAAAAATAAAAAAATCAAACTCCAATACTAAAAAGGATAAGTAATGATATATGTGGCATGGAGATGGAGCAATACCTGAGTTTTTTACATTGACAATGAAGATGTGTAAGGTAATTCAGAATGTGGAAAACTCTAAAAGAAATTACAATTGGAAAGGATGGTGTTGTTCGAGTACTTTAACCAGTTACTGCTGCAGAGATTCAAGCTGTTGAAAAGGAGAGGAAAGCTAAGAATATTTTGATGACGACCAATCCTAAAGACAATAAGATAAGGTTTTCAGGAATTGGATGATGCTAAAGAGAAACTGTGAATCCATCAAACTAGGTTTGGTGGTAATGCTAATTCAAAGAAGATGCAGAAGGCTGTTTTCAAACAACAGTTTGAAGCATTTAAAATATCTAATTCTAAAGGACTAGAAAAGTATATGGACAGCGTTTTTATCAACAGTTGCTTTCTCAATTGGAAGCTCATGGTGCTGAAGTATCAACAGAAGATGCAAATCATAAGTTTCTTAGGTCTTTGCCCTCAGCATGGTCTAATCTGGCAATGACTATGAGAACTAATCCTGAGATTGATAATTTATCAATTGATTATTTGTACAATAACCTTAGAGTTTTTGAGCAAGAAATTCAGGGTGCTTCAAAAACATCTTCAAGTGCTCAAAATGTTCTTTATGTGTTTCTCAAAGCAAAAGCAGCACTAATAAGTTAAGTCTGATTTTCTAAACGATACATTCGTGCACTCCTTCTACTTCTTCACCATATTCCAGAAAAAGTAAGTTCTCGCTGGTTTGCTGATGAAGTAATCTAATCCCAACTTTTTGCAAACAAACAGAGGATTTGGACTTAATTCATGAAGATTTGGAACAGATTGATAGATTGTAGATATTGATGAAAAAAAGATATGGACATCAATTGGCAAATAGCAATGATTGCTATTCGGATTAAGAAGTATCATAAGAAGACAGGAAGGAGAGTTCGCGTGGATGGAAAGACTCCTGTTGGCTTTGACAAAAAGAAGCTTGAGTATTAATTGTCACAACACTGGTCACTTTGCTAGGGAATGTACAGCAAAGGGGACAAATGATGGAAAGAAAAAGAGAGATTCCTTCTTATCACAACAAAAGCTGGGAACAAGAAAGAATCAGATGGTTTTTTGCAGACAAAGGATGATGGGATTGTCAATTTGGGGATAAACATGACTGAAGTTGAAGAGACAAATCATGCACTTATGGCTACAAGCTCAAGCAATGAGGTAAGCCCTCCCCCCCCCCTCACTGTTGTGTTCTAAAACTTGCATTGATTCATATAATAAACCCTTAACTTCTGAGAAGATGAACTAATGAATCAGTTAGGTGATCAGAAGCACAAATACGTATTGCATATAACTCAAGCTGTTTAAGAAACTAGAAGCTCACATGTTTACTTCTCAAAAACAGCAACTTTCCCTAAATGAAAAGCTTGCATTTCAAGCTAATGAAATACATGAAAAAGATGAAAAACTTAAAAGATATAGGAGAATAGGGATGAGAGCTGTTAAAGAAAAGGAACAACTGCAGAAAATAGTTGATTCATGGAAAGACTCTTCCAAGAATCTTTGGAGATTAATTAATTCTGGCATGAGTTCAACTAGTAAAATTGGCTTAGGGTATGAAATAAAATCGAATGATGAGGTTCTAAGTTATGAGGAAGAAATGAATTTTTCTGTTTTTAAATGTTCAAAAAACAAGATGAATCAATATGGAAGCCTATTCGATACAGATATATTTACAAAGACCAATGAATTTAAAGGTGTCCCACCTCCTTTAAGTGGAGACTATACTCCTCAACCACAAGAGGAAATTGATGACACTTTGTATGTCTATGGTAAGAAGGGTCCACAAAAACCTGAAATTAGTGTGTCAGATAAGAGTACTTCTGAGCATTCTTCCTGTCAATCCAATGACAGTGAAGGATCTTGTGAAAATATCTCTGAGCACTCTTTTGAAACTGAATCAGAAAGTTTAAGTGAACCAAATGAGATGCCTAAGTCAAGGTTGGAAGAAAATAAGGAAAAAGATGTGTCTGCTCCAAAATCAAAAGAAGTTGAACCTAGTTGTGTCTCACACATAAAAACATACCTAGCAACCACTCACAAATAAAGAAACCTAAAGTTAAACAGAAAAATGGAAAGTTATGATGGACAAGAGAACTAGGGGAAGTTACTCTATTTACAAAGAAGAAAAAAAATGTTTTGGTTTGTGGTATTGCTCATCATTTGATCAAAGACTATGACTATAAAGAAAAGAAAATGCACTGGAAGCTGAGGTTCAAAAAGTGTTGTTAATACTGGTAAAATGGGCGGATAAAACCAGTAAGGACCAATGCAAGCAGATTAATAATTCTAATCCATTAGTTTCCAAGATCATACAACTTAAATCTGGTAGCCAAAGTTTAAATCTGGTAGTGCCTCATATTAATACTGGTAGGTCACAAATATTAATTCTGTAAGGACCTAAAGTTAATTCTGTTAGTCCTAAAAATAATACCGTATGTCACCCCTAAAGTTAATGCTGTTAATTCTAAAGGTTATAAATAACTTTTTTTAAAACCCCCCCCCCCAAAGAAAAAAAAAAAAAAAACCAATCAGACCAGTACTAAACAGACCTCAAACAGTTCAAGGTCCAAAAGACCAAATAGAAAAAAAGAATCCGAAATGAATCAAAGAAGGGATTTTTCAAAATCCATATCCATCCCTGTAAGAAGACCCCGTTAGGCAAAATCTACAGCACAAATTCTAATTCAAAGCTGGAAATGGAAGTTGGGGGGGGGAAAATCCCCCCTTTGATTTTTTGCTTGGTTTTTTATTTATACCTTCAACAAGTTATAATTGGAGGAACTCAAGACCAAACTTCATTATAACAGTGACCTACTTTATTAGAACTATGAAGCAAATGTCCACAAGGCAGACCCAAGCCTTAAGGCCTGGGTCCCTAAGAGAAACTAATTTCTCTTTTTCATGTGCAGGAACATCCACTGAAGAACATGGTAGATAGAGGTATATTTGATAGTGGATGCTCAGGGCACATGACAGGTAACAAGGATCAACTAGAGGATTTTGAAAGAAATTCAATGGATGAACTGTTACTTTGGAGTAGCAAAATGCTACA
Organism: Tanacetum coccineum; assembly: GCA_026074375.1. Lineage (NCBI taxonomy): Eukaryota > Viridiplantae > Streptophyta > Magnoliopsida > Asterales > Asteraceae > Tanacetum > Tanacetum coccineum. The sequence continues at coordinate 9,785 of BQNB010050385.1, read as the reverse complement.
CTATCTGGTAAAGTTAGAATAAGAATTGTGTAATTTAAGATTTTGATAATGTGTCTTTGTAAAAGAATTTGTGCACTTTAACCTTTTCTCAAATCACAATTTGTGATAATCAGCACAATGTTCTTTTTACTGAGACTGAATTCTTGTTGTGTCTATCTGACTTTAAAATGCCTGATGAAAAACAAGATACTTATTCAAAGTTCCTAGACACCTACAACATTACAGTTTTGACATTAAAGAACAACCTTCTACCTTCCTCCTGCAAAAGGTTTTGCCTGTTTGATTGCAAAAATCCACATCTGATGAATCTAATTTATGGCATAGGAGGTTTAGGATCATATCAATTTTTTAAAAACCTAAACAAACTTGTGAAGGAAACTTGTAAGAGTCTACCTTTCAAGGTTTTCAAAAATAAACCACGACTATGTGTTGCATGCCATAAAGGCAAACAACACAAGGGCCACTTGCAAGGCCAAGTTAGAAAGGTTGATCATTGTTGTCCTCTGCACACCTTGCAATATGGATCTAATGTTTGGTCCTACTCAGTGAAAAGTATTAAATGCAAAGTATTCCTTGTAATTACTGATGATTGTACAGTATTTATGGTATTCTATTTGGGCCTCTAAGGATGAAACTGAGTGCAGAATCTTCAGACCTTTATTAGCAAAGTTGATAAAACCAGCTTAGTCATAGGTAAAATCATTAGATCAGATAATGGCACTGAATTGTAAGAATAGAGATATGCTTGAATTTGTGGAAACAAGGGATAAAACAAGAGTAATATGTACTGCTCGAACTTCGCCACAACAAAATGAAGTTGCTAGAAAGAATGAACAGAACCCTAATTGAGGACCACTAGAACAAAGCTACAAGATTCTCTCTTACCAGACCACTTTTTGGCCAGAAGCAGTTAGTACTGCTTCTATATTTTAATATGTTAAGAGTTACATAACCTCAAACAAAATCCCCTTAGACTTTTGATTGGCCACAAAACCAATTATTAGCTACATAAACCTTTTGGGTGTCCATGTTACCATTCAAGATACTCTTAGTGTGCTTGGCAAAGTTTGATGGAAAATCAATGAAGGATTCTTAGTTGGTTACACACTAAATTTGCAAAAGCCTATAGGGTTTATAAATTTATAACCAAAGAGTAGAAGAAAATCAGGCATTATTAAAATTTCTTGAAGATAAACCCAATGTCAAAGGAGTAGGATATAGATGGATGTTTGATATTGACTATCTTTCTGATTCTATGAACTATATTCCTGTGTCTTTGGAGAATCAAGCTAACCCACATGCAGGTACTTCTGAAGTAACTAACAATGCAGGTACTCCAACATCTATTGCTTCTGAGGAAAAAGATGAGCAAGTAGAGCTTATTGTTGTGCCTTCAGCTGTTAGGATTCCTGAAGAAAAAGATGAATCAAGGACTTCTTCCACAAATTCAAAGAAAGAGGTTTCCTCTACTGACTCTTTAGAAGACAATCCTAAGATTCAAGCTTTTAGAAGAGAGTTGAATGAAGTTGCCCTAAAGCATTTAGGGACAGTCCCTGAAAACAACACTACAAGTACTTCTTCAGTTAATACTGGTAGTCACACAGTTAATCCGTTAGGCTTGAACATGATTGATTCACATATGCCAGAAGCTAGTAAATCTTATCACAAGCCTGAGACTAGGGATCTTGAAGAGGCAATCGATATGATGATGAGGGTTTAGATAACTGATTTCAACAGTCATCCTACAGAAATAGAAGTACAGTCTACTCCAATCACAAAGGATTCATAATATTCACCCAGAAAAGTCAAATACTGGAGCTCTAAGATCAGCTGGCAAACAATGACAAATTGCAGAACTAAATCAGGAGCTCAAATGCTCTTCTCAGTCATATTCAAAAAAAATAGCCCCCAAAACCAAAAAAAAAGAAGACAATCAACAAAGATGCAACAACAATGATTGTTCATGCTTTTCTATCTAAAGAACCTAAAAAGATTGCTAAAGCTCTTACAGAGAGACAGTTGGGATTCAAGCTATGCAAGAAGAACTGTTCCAGTTCAAAGCCAACAAAACAAGTATGGTATCTGTAGAGCTACCTCATGAATGAAAGTGATCAGGCAACCAAGTGGTCTTACAGAAACAAAAGAGAGAAAGAAGGTGTGGTTGTGAGAATATAGCAAGATTGGTGGCCTAAGGGTAAGCACGAAGAAGTGTATTGACTATGATGAGGTTTTTTGCTCCTGTGCAAGAATAGAAGTCATCAGGTTATTTTTGGCCTTTGCCCTCATTATGGGTTCATAGTATACCAAATGGATGTTAAAAGGTGCCTTTCGTATGGCCCTATAGATGAATAGGTTTAAATGTCCCCACAACCTCCTGGCATTGTTGATCCAGATACATCCAGAATAAGGTTTATAAAGAGGTCAAGCTTTGAATCGACTACATAGACAAGCCCAGAGCTTGTATGCTAGTTTATCAACATTCTTAAGAAGCATTGGGCTTAAAATAGGGGCACAATTGACAAGACTTGTATTCATTAGAAGGAACAAAAAGGATATCATTTTGGTTCAAAGTAAATGTTTATGATATCATTTATAGGGACACTACCAAGTCATGGTTTGATGATTATGAAGCCTTGATGCAAAGCAGATTCAATGAGCTCCATGGTTGATCTACATTTTTTCTTAAGTCTACAAGTCAAAGCAAAACAAGGAGAATCTTCATCTCACAGTACAATAAGTAGCTGAAATCTCAGAAATTTGATCTTGTGAATGTGTAAGCTGCAATAACACCAATGTAGACAAGAAGCTTTATGCCTTTGACAAAGAATGAGAAGCTTTTGATTAGATGTACACTTGTACAGATTCTATGATAGTATCCCTCATGAACTTAACTGCTTCTAGAACCTGATATTATGTATGCAGAAGTGTTGTTATCACGCGTTTACAGGACTCCACAAAGACTTCTTTCTCAATCTCAAGTCTGTCAAGAAGTATTTTTCAAGTAATCTCAAAGGCAAACCAAACTTGGATTATTGTATCCTAGTGAATCACAGACCCTTTTACATGGAAGCTTTCTCAGACAGTGCCTATGGTGGTTCCAACCTAGACAGAAATCCACAACAGGTGGATGACATTTTCTTGGTCAAAGACTTATCTCATGCAATGTAAGAAACAGACAATTTGTGCCACTTCAACAACTGAAGCAGAATATGTAAGAGCTGCTGCAAAATATTTTGGACAAGTAATCTTGTGGGTTCAAAATCAATTGCTGACATGGTTCAATTTCATAATACCAAAATCCACATTGACAAGAAAGCAGCAATTATGGTAAGTGAAGAACCCAGTTTGTCATTCTCAGAACAAAGCACATCGTATTCGTCACCACTTCAAAAGAGATTGTAATGAGAAGAAGCTCATAAGTGTGGATAAAATTCCCACAAGACTTAATATGTAGCTGACTTGTTGAACCAAAACCTTTTATGGACCACGGTTAATTACTAGGTGGTTAGCATTGGTATTGATTAACAAATAGCTATTTTTAAGTGGAGAAAATTGTACAATTTAGTTTAATTCTGTTATCAAAGTATCCACTTAATACTGTTATTAGTTCAATCTTAATACTGGTAGTTAAGAGATTAATTCTGGTATTATAATCACTGGTCGTTAAGTAGAGTTAATTCTGTAGTTAATACTAGTATTAGTAGAGTAATTTCGTTGTAGTTAAAACTGGTAGTTAAGTTAGAGTTAATACGGGGTAGTTAGATTCAATTTAATTCTGTCTATTAAATTTCATGCATATGTTTTTAACTTTGTTAGACTAAATTCAGTGCATAGACAAGGAAGAAAGAGTAGTGCCAATGGTTTTTAAAAAACCGTTGTACATTTTTTCATACATATTTAATTCTGGTTGGAAAAAAAAAAAAAAAAAAAAAAATTATTAATTCGTTTGTAATCTAATTAATACGGATGACCAAAATTAAGTCTTGGTAGTTGAAATTGTTATACTGGTAGTTTATTTTAAGCTGGTTGCGGGAAACTTGACTTTTCCTGACTAATCAACTGTTTAAATGTTACCCGTTAAGATTTTTAACGCGCAATAGTCGTACAATTGAGAAGCTATATTATCGATAAAGTTTGATTCTCTTTCATACTTTTCTTTTATTGCTAACACCTCTTTTGCAAGTAAAAATCATCCTTTATATCACGAAAATAGCAAGAGTCTGTTACCAGCATCTACAATTTCAATCACCTCTAAACCCAAATACATTGATACGATTGTCAAATGGCTCAATTAAAGTATTGCGACAAACACAATCAAGTGGGGTTTTTGCGCAAGCCTGACGAGAGTGCCGGGTTTGCTGAGATAGTGGACTTTCTTCGAGGTTCAAACCTCAGGTATGCTTTAACCACTAATCCAACTATCTATGATTCCCTTATACGACAGTTTTGGCAGACTGCTACTGCTAATACTAATGCTGAGGGGACTCTAGAAATAAAGGCAACCATTGATACAATAAGGTACACAATCTCTGAGGCGTCAATTAGGGATTCACTTCAATTAGATGACGCCACAGGAATTACCATGTTGCCAAATGATGCACTTTTTGAGGGATAGTGTGGCAAATAGTGGTATCCTAAGATGGAAAACCCTTGTACTTTTGGAAAAGTTTCCCACTTCACACCCCCCCAAATGGAGGATACATTAGTCCACCACATCTTTTACACTGCATAAGCCCAAAAAGTGTGGATGGGATCAATTTGGTACAATATTGCTACTACGTGCTTTTGGTCTGACTATCCACTTGTAGAGTTTAAAGACTTTTCAAAACTTATTTTTGTTGGTAATGGTGGCAATTTAAAAGCAAGACAAAGTTTTTGATGTATCCACGATTTCTGCAAATGATCTTTAATATTCATACGAAGACAAAACGCCTACCTTTAATTAGCTAATAGCCAGACCAAACAAAGATATTTGTGAACATGATAAGGGATTTTCGAGGGGCACCAAGACAGCTTTATGCCTTCTATGTTACTTGTGGCTAACTAACCCAACTGCAGACAAGCTCAAGATGCTGTACTACCATCCCAACCATCATCAACAACAGCCCCCAGTACCCTCCACATCAACTCCACCACTGTTCTCCACACCACACCTATCCCAACACCTACACCACCACCTTCCAAAACACCTACACCATCACCAATCCCAACACCTACACCCACCTAACCCCAAATAACCTACACCACCACCCTATCCCTATCACCAAATAAATACCGTGACCACATAACCTACTCATTTGAGCATACTTATGAGGAATCATCTCCTGTCCACCAGCACTTCTCACCCCCACAAGCACAGGCTCCAAGTCAAATGCCTATGGCTGATTTACTTCATGAATTCCTAAGTTAGATATCCATATTGACAGCTTGGAGAGGATCTCAAGCAAACCAAGCGACCATAGTGAAAAGCCATAGTAAATAAGTCAAAGAAGATTGACTAAGATGGAAGGGTTTGTGAAAAGGATAAAATTATTTTTGACAGATTCGAGGAGGAAGAACCTGAGGCTCAAGGAGGAAAAATCAAGATGAGTCCACAGATTCTTCAGTACAAGGATTGGTTTTCTCCTACAACAACAAAGTAAAAGGCTGTCAGGGGGGAGGAACAAGAAGGTAAGACATAAGTTCCAAACACTCCTTGAAGCAAGCCAAAACTCTCTCCAAGGTTCCTACTTTAAAAGAAAGGTCTATGACAAGGGAAGAGATAACCATATGAGATAAAAGAGCTAATGGAAAGAAAGTAAGTCTCAAGCCCTGGATATTCAAGAAATCTTGTGCTAGGGGCTAACAGTTAATACTGCAAGTATTTGAAACAAGTTAATACTACTGCTAGTGGTGATTAATACTGGCATGAGGTTAAACTTAGTACTGGTGAGTAAAAAACTTAGTACTAGGCGATGAACATTTAGTGCTGATGATGCTAAGCAATCCTCTTCTGATCAAGATAAAGGACAAAGAGAAGGAAAAGCTCCCATATCATGTGAATAAACTCACACAGAAGTCAAAAGAACAAATTCTTTTCAAGAAGAAGCAGCCTTTGCTGAAGCAATAATGTTGATACTGAGCAAAGAGAAGAGGTGGCTAGACAGGAACATTTGATTCACCTGGCACAAATGAGGATTGCAAGAGAATAAGAATTGAATGAGGCAACAGAAATAAAGAAAAAGCTCAAGTTCATTTTGAAGCTCATCACTATACAAAAGAAGACTCAAAGGATTTGATTAGAGCAAAGCTTGAAGCGAAAGCTGAGTTGATCAAATGAGCATGCTAGGAAAGTGAAGCACAAGGAGAGGACTTTGCAAAGAAAATGGTTGATCTTGTCAATCAAAGGAAGAAAAACAATACTTTGCGACAAAGAGGCTAATGCTAACAGAAAAAAGTCCCATGACTCAAACACACTGAAGACATATATGATGAACTACTTGAAGTATCAGTGACATGGAATTAACTAAGCATAAGACATTGCGTTTTGAAGAATCAAGGAAAGTTTTTGACAAGCCTTGTGAAACAGGTTTAGTCATTTGCTCCAATAAGTTTGAAGGCCACTAAACAAAGCCAGTTTGAAAGATTTGGTGAAAACATCAGACAAAGACTCCAAAAAGACTGAAATAAGAAAAGATGATGAAGCAAAGGAAGAAGAATCAATACAAAGAAGTCGTAAAGATGAGAAACAGATGGGCAAGGAAAGGAATGCCACACAAGTGTTTGCTAAGAATGATTTCTTGAGATTTCATGAGGTTGGTGAGCAGAAGAGGTCTAACCACCAGCACATACACTCCAATAAAATCCTGTTCTGTATCTATGAAAACACCTAGTAATAGCGCACATATAACGATCATTAAGCAAGGAGAAAAAGGTGCATACCAAATAGTTAGGGAAGTATTGGTACTGACATAGTATATATTAATTTTGGTGCTATGTTGAAATCATATATCTAGAGATGATCTTACTGAGTTATATAGGATTGTAATGAATAGATATGGGATGGATGGACCAGAGGATGAGCTAGAGAAGGTATTTTGGAAGTATTTAAAGAATATGTTTGAAGAACCTCTTAGTACAGATCCTATATGGAGTGAATTAGGACAGCAAAGGATCATAAGTTGGAGATATTATGAGTCCTGTAGAGTACATTGTTTGAACTTAGAGTCAATGGATATATATATGTTAATTGAAAGAACATATCCATTATCTGCTGAGATGTGCAAAGCCATGCTAGATAAGAAACTACAAGGAGGAAAGCCAGATGAAAATTGCTACAAAATGTTAAAAATGATGGAAAAGCAAGCTGGTATTAGGAAGTAGTGAAGTCTGAAGAGTTAGAAGTCTAGGATAGAGATGAGAAGGATAACACTTGGTGGAGGTGCTATGCACTAACACAACAAATGGTTATCAGTTCACCATGTCTAACTGACATAAGGACTGGCTAGTCCAGGAGCAAACGGCTCTTGGTAAAGACTTCTCAAATCCGTTCTATGGTTGACAACTTGCAAATAAGTTGTATGGTTTTCAACTCACCATATCTGTTTAAGTGAAGAGTTGGCTAGCCCACAAGTTTATGGCTTGTGGTAAAGGCTGTGGAAAAACCATAACTAGTCCATAAGATTATGGCTTATGGTAAAGACAAATTGCAAATCCATATTAGATGGTTGACACTTTACCAAAAAGTGGATGGTATATCAACTCACCAAGTTTCATGTACAAAGAGTTGACATGGTTATCAATCCACCATGGAATTTACCTTTTCTAGGTGCCAAAGGATTGACTAGCCCTGAGCAAACGGCTACAGGTAAAGGCATATCAAATCCGTTTATGGCTGTAATGGTTTGCCAAAAACCATATGGTATTCAACTCACCAATGTTTCAAGTACTGAGAGTTGAAATGGTTTTCAGTTAACCATGGACATACACCTTTCTGGTGGCCAAAGGACTGACTACTCCAGAGTGAATGGCTAACTGGTAAAGAGACATCAAATCCATTTAAAATTTTCAATGATTCACCTCTCACAGGAGTTAACACACCTGGAAGTGATGAGAATAGACTGAAACTTTATGATTTGATGTACATAATTGTCAATGTTGCTGATATGATGGATTGCTGAAGAGCTTTGAAGAATAGTTGCTGCAAAGATAAAAAGAGAAGACTTGAAGTGTTGCAGATCAAGAACAACTTGAAGAATTCTATTTACAACATCCTCAGATAGCTTAAAGTGTTTAAAGTAAAGATCAAGAATGTTTTGAAGGAACTCGAAGTTCATAAGTAAAGATCAAGTTAGGGGAGGATTGTTGGGAAAATAGATTGTAACAGACTTAATACTGGTAGTATAACAGTTAAGTCTGGTAGTAATAGTTAGTTCTGTTAGTATTGAGTTAATACTGGCAGTACTAAGTTAAGTCTGGCAGTACTAAGTTAGTACTGGTAGAGTAGCAGTACTAGAGTTAGTACTGGTCATAGTTAGTTCTGTTTATAGTTAAGTCTGTTTATGTAACAGAATAGTAATAGTTATCTTAGAGATATCTTAGGAGATATCTTAGGAAACGATATGTATTATCCTTTGACGTTTGAAAAGCCCATTAGGGTTTCCTGTGTGTATAAGAGGAACCCTAAGGCACAATGTTAAAGAGTACATTTTCAGAAATATCAATAGAAGCATAGAGCTTAATAGCAATTTTGAATTATTGTTTCTTCTTTATTCTTGTGTTAAGATTCCGCATTAATACTTGATATTCATAGTCAGTGTCTCTCATATAGTTGATTTGGATTTATCCAAGTTATCTATCGTCTTACAAAGGCTAGTCAAATCCTATACCAAGGACCTACATTGATGATAACGAGAGTTCTTCTCTTGCACTTGGAGGAATAAGCT